>VDFB02162357.1:0-16011 GCA_007258455.2 Sequoia sempervirens | reverse complement strand
TAACTATATACATTATAGTTATTTGCAAATATCACTATTAGTGCGTCCGGATTTTTGGACTTAGGAATAGTATTTAGAAATCATCTAGATTTGATTTTTAATAATATTTTTAATAGTATTCCTAATTTTAATACAGTTATAAGTGTATACCTAATATTTAAGCTGGCAATCTAAGTGAACATGTAATAGTAGGAAAAATAATTATTTATATTTACTATTATAAACTACCTTGCAATATTTCTAAATACTATTTCTAAATTGTATTTAATGTCTATTTTTTATATAGTTTATTTATTTGTTGACTAAAATATTACATTCCTAGCTAATTATTTAAATGTTTAATAATTTTGGAAAAATAATTTAAATTTTTCACATATTACATTCCTAACTACATTATATATATTGTTTATAATGTTTAGTCACATATTTAACATCGAAAATATATGTTCTTAATTATTTTTATTTATATATAAAATAAAAGAATATTTTTATGTTTACTAATTTTTAAAATGATTTAAATTCATTTGATAGTTTAAATTATTTTGTATTTGTATGTCTATTAAATAAATAAAAGTTCTTAAAGAAATAAAAAATAATAAAATGAAATAATTTTAAATAAATAAAATAACTCTTTAAATAAAATAAAATAATTTAAAAGATTAAAATTTATGTATTATATATAATAAATAAAACTATAAAGATATTTGTACAATCCATATTAATTTTTATTTATTTCTTATATATAAAATAAAATTTAAAATTATTAAAAAATAATTATTTTTAAAAAAATAACTATTATAAAAAAAAATAACATAAACTAATCTTCAATTATTAATCAATGAAATTAAATATAAAAAAAATTACAAGTTAAAAATAAAATTTATAAAAACATTACAAAGTTAAAATTAGCTTTAAAGAAGATAAAGAACACCAAAGGCAAGAAATGGGGAGAGTATGGCTGAATACGGTGACTCTGTGGCAAATACCAAGAAATATAGTATGTGGTGGAAAAGAAAAGATGATGAGAGGTACCCTTGAGAGGAAAATTCTCCATGTATTACATACAATTATTGATAAGCTTTACGAGATATGAGTACAAGTTAGACTAGTCAAATTCTAGAAAATTACGACGCTTTGAACTTTGAGGGTGGGATAGGATGTTATTGACTGTAAGTTGGTATGTGAATAGCTACCATTCAACATTTATTATTTAAATTTATTCATATGGAATTAAAAGTTTATTATAAGTGAAAGGACAATTTTTGCCTATAGATTATGCAATTTAGACCTTTAGGAAGCTACAAAACTAAAAACAAAAGGAGTTATATGTCATGGCATACATTGAGGAGTTCCATAAATTAAGTATTAGAGCAGGACATACTGATGATGAAGTAGAAAAGGTAGCAAGATACCTAAATGGGCTAAGGCTCAATATTCAAGATGAAATTGGTCTCACAACACCTAGGACAGTTGAAGAGTGTTTTCAGTCGGTTGTCAAGGCAGAGGAAAGGATAAAAAGGAGACAAGAGCAACAAGCTAGGGAAGAGGTAGAGGAAAGAACTTTAGAGGTAGAGGCAACTTTGGTGCAAGAGGACAGTGACAAAAGCAACAAGGAGAGTTAAGCAACCACCAAGAGCAAAGTGGTAAAACAAGAGGTAATTTCAGAGGAAGAAGATGTATTGGTAGAGGTAGGTTTGGTGGACAAGGGAGAGGGTCAAATACCTTCTCAGGTAGATATTATCAGTGCAACCAATTTGGTCATCCAGCATGGAAGTGCCCAGACAAGCAAGCATCAAGTTCACATGGAGGTGAGAGAAGAACCCAAATTGTGCATGAGGAAGACAATGACAGTGTCAATTCACCATCTCAACATGCTGCTCTTGAGATAGGTGAGTCTTTGATGATGAGAAGAAAAATCATTAAGGTGGCAACAGTCAAAGGGCTTCCACAAAGGAAATCATTATTTAGAACCACCTACAAATCACATGGAAAGGTATGTAAGGTAGTTGTCGATTCAAGTTCTACTGATAATTTGGTTTCCTTAGAGATGGTATAGAAGTTAAACATGAAGAGAATCCCACACCCCACACCTTACAAAGTATCTTGGCTAAATAAGGGTCAACAAGTCTTCATCAATGAGAAAACATGGGTAGAGTTTAACATTGGGGGATATAAAGATAAGATCCTTATCTAGAATATCCAATATACCCAAAGTTTACATGCTAGGGAATTCATGTGTTATGGAATTAACATTAAAAATAAAATAAATTTAAATAACATATTACAATTAAAAAATTAATTAATTTATCAAAAAAATGAGGGGAGCTTCTAGCTGCACTCGCCAGAGATGAAAATACATCCCCCCTATGCTTTGAAGTCCTCAACCATCTTGGATATTGTGTTCTTCATTCTTTTCGCCTACTTCAATCATGTTCTCTATATTCACTGTCGTTCATTTGGTCTTAATCTTAGTAACTTCATGTCTTGCTTGCTTATTTTTGCCATTTTTAATTCTGAAACTTGTGGGGAAACTAAGGTTGCTGATATAGGGTCCCACCAACACACTTCCCCGCCAACCCCACCCAACCACAATTTAGTTCCCCTACAAACTACCTGTTACCAACGGCCATTCAACTATAATCATTGCCTATTAGACTCCCCTCACCTAGATAGATGGCATTGAACCCTAGGATGTGGCAGCATTATCCACCCACCTTATAGTGATGGGACCTTATCACTTCAAGGGTCACCAACCCCACTGACATTACTTTAGGGTTTGGTCACCTCTAATTTTATTGTGATTTTGCATGTGTGAGGGTGTATGGAAGTGGATGTTACTATTGAGGGTGGGGAAGGCATTGAAGGGGAAAATGAAGATTGTAAAACATTCAAAGATGCTCTACAATCTGAGCAACCAGTTCTGAGCGTCATGCCCAAAAGCTATGTTCAATATGGGAGTCGGAGATAACAGTGGAAGGGTCGGGACCCAAAAGGAGGTCAGGAAAGAGGAGGGCTCGAAGGAGGTAAGTGGACCTACTTCATTGCCTTAGGGTTCTATGGGCTCATCCCCAATGGAGGAAATGGTTAATGCTATCGAAGAAGAAAAATAGATTAAGAAATATAACAATATCGGGTTTGCATGATGTAAAACAATCTTCTCCGCTAGAAATTTTTTTAATAATTGGCTTAATTTTGATTGGAGAAAAAATCTTGGTATCCATATTATATTTTGTAGAATGATTCAAAGAGGCTTGTTTTCCATTTTCTTCAAAAACAATGTTATGCAGAAAGGGTTCTTGAAAAAGACTACTGGGGTATTGGTAAGTCTCTATTTAAAGCCATTCCTTGGTCACCTGAGGCAACCCATAATGAAATAATATTTTTCTCAGTACCAAGATGGGTAAGTGTCAAAAATGTGCAACCACAAAAGTGGTTTATGTTGCCTCCACTTTTTTAAAATGTTGGTAAAATTTTGCAAATAGAAAAATCTAGAGTTACTCTATCTCAATTGGATGCAATAATGCTTGTTTCTTTTCATGTTGGTGCAGAAATCTTGGATGCTATAAAATTTGAATTTGATGGTAAATTGTATAGATGGGAATTGGAAGCCCTAGGAGGCTTGAAATCTTGTTTTCTATGTAAAATAGATGGACACCAAAAAAGGGATTGCTCAAAACTTGTCAATAGAAAAAACAATAGCAAACCTTCTAGGGCTTCCTTCAATAATCAAAATAAAATGAAAAGGTCCCTATGGAAGAATGTGTAAACACTGAATCTGCTAATAACACTAATACCCTTTGTTACACCCCGTTGTGTTGTTACCTATTTACTTTTACCTAGTTGGGTGAAAATGATTTGAATATATATATGTTTATGCTTTATGTATCTTAGAAATAATATAAATGAATGAACATTCAATTTGATGTTTTATAATGAATTATAGCTATGAAATATATAATGCAAATGATTGTTTTGTGATCGGCTAACTACTGTTGCAATGTACTAAGTTGGATGTAGGCATAGATTCAAGCCTCTAGAAGAGAGGGGAAGTATCACTCAAGAGAAGAACTTTGTTTGATAACCCTTAATGAGCCTAATTGAGCATTCACACACTCACTTCTAGTTTGGCCAAGTTAAGTCAATAGTTTGGGAAATGGTAAGTTGTTTTTAGTTTTGTTTGTGCATGATTTGGAAGAAGTTATGATATTGTTTGTACTTGATTTTGGTTATATGATGGATTTTGTTTGTCATATGTGAGTTCTTCTTTATGTGTTTATGTTTAATCAATGAGATATATACATAAAATGTATATATATGTATATATGTTTGTGTCTATGATAAACTCATACACATGAGTAAATGTGTGCATGAGTACATACATAGATGATGTATCTATACATGCTCATGGACAGATTATCCATATGCATGGGAATATCGATTGGAAAAAGGTGACATATATATGTGTGTGTGTGTGTGTACACTTTGTATATATATGTCAATTGATAAGATTGCAAATATATGTGTTTAATAGTCAAGGCAATTATGTGTGTGTGTGTGTATGTACATGTATTGATGTAAATGGAAACGTCCATACGAGTATATTAATATAGATTTATACATACAAGTATATGTATATATATGCATGTGTTATTATGTCAAATATGTAAAGATGAGTATATGCATTTGAATATCAAATGATGCATTTTATGAAATTATAAGTTAATATATACATACATATATATACACATATATGCACATATATAAACAAATCATGTCACATACATATATATATGTATATAGATAAATATTATATATATATATATATATATATTTAATATTTTGAATAATGTTGGAATGTTTATTTAAAGTGCATAATATATTAAGTGTACCATATACATAAAATGTATAGCGTAGAAATAAAATAATTGTGCATCATATGGAGGCAACACATAAACAAATAACATTGCATAAAGAATTTAAATGTTGAGTAATGTAAACATAGGCAGTGCTATAGTAAGGCACGTGGGAATAAAGCAAACCAGTGTATGAGTATAATCTAGAAAGACTTAGTCAATATTATGAAAGCAAAGTGAATATCAATTGTATAAAGAACTTTGACCTAGTCTTTTCCAAAACAACAACCAAATAAATAGGGGTGTGTGAAATATTATGTGGCACCAAGCTCTAAATAGTGCATACCTTTTAGAAGTCTATTATGCATTATATCTCCAAGTGTATGAGGGAAAGTAGGATGTGAGAAATAGTCCAGTGAGAAGCTGGATGAGAAGAGTCAACTTGTGAAAATAATAACCTTGCATTTCTGAGTGATATTCTTGATGTGGACATTAAAAAGAGTGACTCATTCTTTAAGGTATAAGTTGCTTGAGCATGTGTTTACAGATCAATGTTTTTAGCTTCCACCACTCTTTTGTTTGGCTAAGTCAATAGGAATGTGGAAATATCATGAACTTGTTTGTAGCCATAGAGTGCTCAAGTTTTTGTATAAATAAGAGAGCATTCTTCAATTTAGAGGACACACATTTGAGCATTCTTGTTTTCTAAATTCTGAGAGTTATTCTGCTTCAATTTTGAGTTTAGTAATTGTGAGAATTCAAGAGAATTTAGAGAGGTTTGATTATTGCATTATGAGAGTTTTTCAAGAGAAAAGATAGAGGATAGTAAAGGTTTTTCATAGAAGGAGTTGCAAGTTATTTGTGAGCAGGTTGAGCTAGGAATCCAAAATTTGTCAATTGGAGCTTGCTTATTACAGGCATGCTGGTTTCTAATTCTTAATTATAATATGTTGAAAATATTGCATGATTTATATGTTTTGTTTTAAAAGGATTGCGTTGAAAGAGAGTTTAGTCACCTTGTTATGATTTTCTTATATTCTTATTTGATAAGAATGAAAGATGCTTGATGAATTTAGTTGATTGTGAATTTGATTATTGGGTTATGTTCACATAGTATATATATAAGAAAGGGTGTTTGAGTATTAACTATATGCTATGTTGAAGCTTATATATATATAGTTGGAATATAAAGTTTATATGTAATGTTTGGTTTATGGAGTCATTTGTGAAGTTTGAGTCATGAGAAGATCATAGGTTATTCTTCAGGTTAGATAATCCAATGGAGGGGATAGCCTATGCGTGTGATTTACTCTAGTAGAAATGCCATGGTAAATATGAAATGAAAATAGGTTGGTCTTGGGGTTAGGATAACCCAATGGAGGGGATAGCCTATGCATAGAATATAAATGGTTATAAATAAATCGAGCTAGGAAGGTGTGTGAATAGATGAATCTCACTTGTACTACTGGGTAATGAATTCTTTGGCCAAATTAGTGTAAGTGTCCACTATTTACACTTTCAGTTCACTATGATCCATTTATGCATGCTAGTCCAGGATTGTCGCACATGTAGTTTGTATACAAGTTCTAGACATATAGGACGCAACACCAAGCTTAGGAAAGGCTAGTATTTTGAGGTTATCGGACCAATCTCTTCATTGAAGGGAAGGGCCATCTTACTAGTAGGTAGATGTGTGAGAGACCATAGTATGTTTGTGGTTGGCGGAAAATTGCTTGAGTGATGCTTCTCCTCAACAGTTGGCGGGCCAAGATTTGATGGGGTACTACCTGGACTGTTTGTATTTCTATTGGGCCAGTGAAGCTCATAATCTGAGCTATGTATGTATTCTTGTATCCATTTATATGGAATATTGTAAATGAAAAATGTTATCTTGAAATTATGTATATGAAATCATTACTTTGGAAAGATTGGAATATTGTTATATCAAATGTACATATTTTATTTTTGCTGAAAATAAAAAAATTATTGCTAGATGTGATTGGCATCGTAGTTATTCACTTGAGGTTAAAATATAGAAAATTTATTTAGTAGATAAATGGGCATATTACACCCTCAACCCATTTGAGAGTGGTTCTAACCCTGAACCCTTGAGCCATCATGGTGGGATTAAACAAGCTTAGACTAACCAAGAACAAAAAATGAATGATAAAAACTCTCCTGGCTCTCCAATATGGTGGAAGATCTTGGAGGTGAAAAAATAATTGACTCCCCTTTGAAGGAGGAACAAACAATTAATAAGAATAGATGGTATCTATGGAAAGAATATAGTTGTGACTCTTGAAAAGGGGAAGACCCTAGAACTGATTATACTAGACAGACTTAAAGATCAAATAAGAAAAATGGGGTTAGAAAGACCCCTAGACCCTCTTGAGATTGGAAATTGTGTAGAATTAGATGGGATTCCATATGATGGGTATAAGAAGGAAAATAGGAATATGGATTGTGTAAATCCCTTGTATGAGGAAGTCAATATTGAACTGAAGTCTAGGAACAAAATTCTTATTAAAGATGATAAGAGTAAGAAGAGGAAAGAAGTGAGCAAAACTAGAAGTTTGCAAAAACCAGGTTAAAAAGGCAAGGGTAAGGGTCTCCCATCCTATTTTGATATATTGTACAAGAATCAAAATCCCCCCCAAACACTTAGTGATAAATGAAGATAAATTATATATAATTTGGAACATTAAGGGTCTTGAATCCTTTGATAGAAAAAATATTTTGAGAGCCTTTTGTAATCCAAAAAAGACATGGATTGCCTCCTCTTGCAATAAGTGAAGGTTGTTGAATTTCAATTACACAATTCCTTAAGATTCTGTTGGAAGAAAGTTGTGGCTTTCAATACAAATCACCAAAGAGGTAAAGGTGGTTGTGCAATTCTAGTTGGGCCTAAATGGAAACACTTTATTACTACTAATGGTTTTTCCCCTTGTAATAGATGTTGTTGGGTAACATTTGAAAAGGATGGCCAGAAGTTTGGTATCTCTACAATATATGCTTTGAATCATTATAGGGAAAGGATTGAAGTCTAGAGATGGTGTCTGAATAATCTACAAAAAACATTGATAATGGGAGGTGACTCCAATATGGTAGAATATAAAGAGGACAAGATTGGTGGGTACCATTGGGGTTGGAAAGGAAATGAGCAATTTTATTGGAATAGATTGAAAAAGCTCATGAAGTTCTTTGACCCTCTATAAGGTAAAAAGAAAGTAAGAAAAAGCATCTAGTACACATGGTGTAACAACCAAAATGAGAAAAAGAGAATCTATTGTAGACTGGATAGGTATTATGTTCATGAACACTTCTTCAACTTTGAGTCTAGAAATGATGCCAATTGTAAGCAAGTTAAATCTCTAACATTGTTTGACCATTATCCAATTGAATTTGTTATTTATATAAAGTTTGGAGGTGTTAAATTTGAGGGAAATTAATAAAGGTGTGTTCCCTAATAGGAGAGTGGAGTGCTCATTGAATGATTAATTGATTGAACTGGAAACAAAGATACAAACTTTGATAAAAATGAAGAGTTGGTAAATAGGGTAAAATCCACAAAACATTGTCTTAGGAAATTTTAAGTCAAAAGAGCTCAAGGTTCTAGAATAAGAGTTAAACTGAACTAGGTTAAATATGGTGATATGGGCACTAAGTATAACTTTAACATGTTAAGGACTAAGCATGTTGTTGAATTAACTATCTCAATCAAAGTTAATGATTAGTGGGTTCAAGAAGAGAAAGACATTAAAAAGTCCTTTGTTGAGTTCTTTAAAAATCTTTTCACTACTGAGGATGATAATCCCCAATGCAAGAGGGCTCAAGAGTGTTGCAAAGCCTTAATTCCCAAGAAAATAAAAATGAAATGGCTACCAAGTTAAATTCTAGCATAAGTAAAGAATATGTAAAGGAGGTGATTCTTTCCTCAAGGAATGGGAAATCACCAAGTAAGGATGGGATTTCAGTAGAGTTCTACAAAAATAACTTGGAGTGGGTTGTGGATGATTTGTTTGATGTCTATCAAGAAGTGGTTAGAAAAGGTACCTTGGGGCCTAAAATAAATCACGGTATAATCAAATTCCTACCTAAAGAAGGAGACAAGAGAAACATTAGGAATTGGAGACCCATCACCCTGTTAAATGTCTCATATAAAGTTCTTGCTAAGTTGTTGGCCAAAATAATTTCTCCTATTCTCCCAATTGTTATAAATAGAACTCAAACTAGTTTTATCAAGACAAGATACATTTTGGAGAACTTGATAGCTAGTTTGGAGGCCTTTGATTGGGAAAAAGAAGTAACTAGAATGTTGGAATCCTACTCTTATACTTTGAGAAGGCTTATGTCAAAGTGGAGTGGTCCTTTACAATAACTATGATGGAGGCCTTTGGCTTCCCTAAGAATTTTTGTGATATGGTAAAAATCTTGTTCGGGGATTCTAATGCACAAATTGAGATCAATGGTTCTTTTTATGATACATTTCCCTTGAGTAAATCAATAAGACAGATGTGTCCTTTGGCTCTTGCTCTATTTGTGTTAGCAACAAAAGCACCCTATTATATTTTGAGAAGTAATAAGTTGGGAACTTTGCTGATGATACTGCCCTATTTTTTGAATTAGATGAAGGGAATATGAATAATCTTGCTAAAATGCTAGGGTTCTTTTGTCAGGCATCAAGCTCAAGGATATATTTGAGAAAAAAATCTATGTTGATTCAAATGTTAGAATCATACTCCTCCTAGTTGGTCTATTAAGACTGTCTAGCAGTGGCATGGTCTTGACAAGATTGTAAGGTATCTAGGGATACCCTTCTTAGTAGATCTATCACTGAAAGAGATGTGGAATTGGATGCTCAATAATATTGTAAGGAAACTGAAAGGGTGGAATAAAAATTATCTCTCCCTTGTGGGGAAGGTTTAGGTTTGCCAAAAATACTTGCTTCTTACTCTATTTACTATGCTTTGGCTTGGTTCTTTGCAAGCTATCAAATTAATATGGTACAAAAACTGATCAAGGATTTTCTATGGTCGACTGGGAGGGGGAAGAAGAGAAAACATGTTGTGAATTGGTAGTAGTGTTGTTTGAGGAAAGAGCAAGGTGACCTTGGATTAAAAGATTTGCTAAATCAAGGTATAGCCTGAGCAGTAAAATGGATAGTTAAAGCTCTTACTATTGATGAGCCTTAGAAGGTTCTCATCATGAATAATTTGAATGAATCTACCCCTAAAATTTCTAGGAAATTGAAAGGTTTACATATTCATAAAATTTTGTTTGGGAACCATGAGACAAAACCAACTGGATCTACTATTTTTTCCAGTATTTGGAGGGTCTGGGGGTTTGTCAAGAACCTTATAAAGTGGAAAGAGGATGGTAATGGAAATGAGAATAGTTTGTTTGGCTTCAAATCTATATGATGGAATCTAACCTTGGCAAGCCTCTAGCTTTGGTTAGAGGTTGTTTAACCCTCAAATGGGATAGGAAAGGCATTAAAATCTTCAACAAAATACATGGTAATGATAGAGTAAAAATTTGGGAACAATTGAAGGAAGAATATAATTTTCCCAACTCACAAAAAAGAGCATACTCCATTGTTGCTAAGGAAATGACACTATGCGGTAAGATAAACAATGAACAAAGCATGGACTTCTGGGTTTGGAATGGGTTTGGAATGATGGCTCCCCACTCTTGATCGTTAAATCCACTAATCTATACAAACTGTTAACCTACCCCTTGGAAGTTCTAAACCATGTTAACAATAGTTGGAATCTTGATCTTAATAAGAGTGAATGGTGCAAGTTTCTAAAAATTTGCTGGTCTAAATATATTGAACCTAAAAAGTGTTGTTTTAAGTGGTTGTTTTGGTTAAAAAAGATGACCTCCTTGGTCCTTCTAATGTTGTTTGTAATATTTGTAATGACAGTGAGAATGTTGAACATATCTTTTTTAGATGTCCTTATGCTTGTGCTATTTGTTCTATCTTTATGGGAAATGTGGTGGGATGGGATAGTAGGGATAATTTGTCCTGGTTTGAAATTTTAAGTGGTTATGTCAAAGGTATGGAAAAGGATACTAATTTCTTTTGGCTTGTTTCGTCCACTAAGATTTTATGGTTTTTATGGAAAATAAGGAATGAGCACATGTACCAAGGTAGGCAAACGATCCTTACTAAGTCAAAAAATAGACTCATCTTTCATATGATTTTGGAACAAGTTACTTTGACCTTGAAGATGCTAGTTGATCGATTCATGACGATCTTGGATGAGGGGATTTCCCCTCTATTTAAAGAAGACATCAAAGAGGAAAACTATTGGCCACATGACCTAAGAGAGGTTGAAAACAAGTTCAAAAATGAATATATCACTTCCACAAACAGTATTGTAAGCAACACCTATATGAGATCAAGAGATTTGAAGTTGTAAGGGACTTGGAGATCACACACCAAAATTTTGATACCAAGAGCTAGGAGTATATCTCCCTGCCTATTGGTCACTTTCCTAGGATTTACTCTTATAAGTTAAGCAGACATGTTGATAAAGGAAAAGAAAAGAAAAAGTATTTTTATCGTATATAATGTTCTTACAAACATATTGCTAATGTACTACCCCTGTAAACAATGGTAATTACTGATGTTTTGATGTTTTGGTGCCTAGTTGGGCTGATGTTTTAATGTGACCTACCCAATCACATACATATTGTAACCAATTTTTGAGGATCTTTAATTTATTTAGTAGATGACTTATAATTTAAAAATATATATTAAATTAGTCTAATTTATTGAAAAATAATAAATTATAATTATAAATTATAAATTTTATGTAATATTTAAAACTGAATTCAATACATTAATTAATAAATTTTAAAATTTATTCTTTATAGATCAATATTATTATAAATATAAATAAACGTAAATTATAATTTTGTTTTCTTTAAAATAATTGATTTAAATATATTTATGTTTGTGAGAGGGAAAACAAGTTAAGCAAGCAATGTAAATGGAATTCAAATGAAAGCATAACATGAATTCAAAAAGAGCTATACCTTTCTTTCCATGGATGGAGCTGACCAAGATGCACCCAAACTCTTGATAGATTTGGTTTCAAGATAGTTATGTGGATTGCTTACTTAAAATACCAACATAATAAGGCTTTAGTCAACTCAATATGTGAGAAATGAGGGAGAATACTTGGATTTATAGAAATTGGATGATAGGAATGGAGGGATAGTATTGGTTGACCTAATCAAAGGTGGAGATTGAGTGGTGGTGAGGATCAAGAGAATTGTGACATGTGTCACAAGGGGGAAAGGAAGAAGGGATGAGGTGTGCTCACAAATGTGTGATCACACCTTGGGAAGAGATAGTGGATTTGTGTAAGAGTGCGTAAGAGATAGTGGGGGTAGGTGGGATCTCAAACGCGTGAGAGGGGGGTAGATAGTATTCTAGGACACTTGTCACTAGGTGGCAAGTTTAGGGAAGGGTGTGGGAATGATCTTATACCCATTAGCATTCATCCACATTATTAAAAATATCTCTTAGGTATTCTCCTCTATCTTCCCTTACCTTTCATAGTTCCCAATGTCTACACATTCAACCCATTGACTAGCTTGGTTGATGAAACTTGACAAAAGTGGTGAAGTGATTGCTACATTTGGCATCATGTATGTAGAATGAAGAGTGGTAGAAATAACCTACCTATAGTTGAATCAAACACTATATTTAAAATTTTAGAAGGATTGTTATTCGAAAGAAATGTGCTATTTTTAAAAATTATACATGGTCTACCCAGGCCCACCCATTTGTTATAAGTTGCCTATACTACTAAAATTCCACACTTATGAAGCAGGTAATGAAGATCATACTTCATAAATGAAGAGCACACATCTTCGTAAAAGTATTCATTTGTATTTAATAGACCCAAAATCATGAATTATAGTAAAAACCCTCATGACCTAAGCAAGGGCTCAACCATATCTTTATATCCTTACCTACCACCTAGATACTTTGAGCCATCCACTCTTATTGACTTAGAATATATTTTAGCATCTTATATTTAAGTGGTGAAGAGATTTATTTGTGAAAATTGAAGAGAGGGTTAGTAGTCATATCATAACATATGGTACAACATATAGAGAACAAAGATGAAAATATAAAAAAATAAATATAGTTCATGATTAGTTATTTCAACTATATATTGATTTTCATAGAGTTGTATATTAATTAAAATTCAAAATGATCAAATTTCTAATAAAATCATTGATCATATTGAGGATAAATTAAATATCTATGATTTTATTAGAGATTGAACATTTTGAATTTTGACAAACTTGAAGCATACAAATGACAATTTGATATGAAATTAATGTATCATAATTGAGTTTCAAATTGGATACAACATAATAGACACTAAAAAATTGAGAGATAGTTATGAGGGTAGTGATGAAACATGTCTTATTAGAGTGCATCCATCAAATCACAACTCTTTGAGGGATTATATCAAATAGTTCACATGTTTTGTCCATCCTCACATTTTGCATATATTTCAAAAGGGCATATGCAACCACAACATTTGAGAAAAAGTATCTTCATATCATACTTTGATGGATGTCCATACCTTGTTTGAAATCACCCATATTAGGACAACCAACAAGGATTTTGGTGAAGGTTGTGGAATTTGTCTTTGCATCTACCAATTGCATTTTCTTGAAAGTTTCTAAAACCTTCAACATTATGTATATATACTAAAATCATTATGGTTCATGATTTGACATTTATTTGTCTTTGCATCTACCAATTGTATTTTCTTGAATTTTATTGCAATATTTTCAATGTAGATCCATTTTGTGTATATTTTACAGTCCTTGTAGTCCACATGATGTTTAATCCTTTGCTAGAGAAACTATTACAATATATTTCTTATTTATGTTATTTTGCATACATGTGTATAAAATTTTGATATATTATTAATAATGCTAATTTTGGTAATACATTAAAAGAGTTTTCTAATTATAAAAATATATGCATTCTAATGTAAAAAATGCTAAGAATAGAAATAATTCTTGCTACATAACCTATTATATAGTAGCCAATTTGAAGAATCATGTTACCCTCTACCCTATATTCGTTATTATGCAAAGCTAAAAAAATGGTATAAATAAGATAATAAGTTGACTATTAGCATATATCAATTTCCATAGAGTTGTAGATATCCTCCATTTCAAAACACACAAAACAATATTGGGTAGATAGTCAATTGCCTTTGATTTGTATAGTGAATGATTTTTCCCCATAGGAACTAGGTGTCTAAAGTAAACTAACAAGCCCACAACTACTCCTATTTTGAAGTGGTTTGTTTTATGCTCCTTCCTCTCTCTAATCTTGTCTAATTATTTTGAAGAGACCAAGGGTCATAACTAAACCATAGTTCATCCAACCAATTAACTAGCCTAGTCGATGGAACTTGCCAAAAGTGGTGAAGTGCTTGTTACATTTGACATCATGCATGTGGAATGAAGTGTAGTGGCAATCTAAAATTGAATCAAACAATAAATTTTTAGATTTTTAAGAAGGCTTGATATTAGAAAGACATGCTATTTTTAAAAAAATTACATGGGCTACCCAAGGCCATCCGTTAATTATAAATTTCCTATACTACTAAAATTCCCCACTTATGAACCATGTAGTGAAGTTCACATTTCATAAATGAAGAGTATGTCTTGTTGAAAGTATCCACTTGTAAGATAGACCCAAAAACATGAATTACTAAAAACATAAAAATATTCATGGTCTAAGTAAGGACTCTATCATATCCAAATATCCTTATGTACCACTTAGATACTTTGAGTCATCTACTCATATTGACTTTGTGTAGATATATATTCGTAGCTATCTTATATTTAAGTGGTGAAGAGAATTATTTGTGAAAATTGAAGAGGGTTAGTAGTCATAGTGTACTATATGGTATCGTCTGTAGAGAACAAATATGAAAATACAAGAAAAAATGTAGTTCACAATTAGCTATTTTAGTCATATATTGATTTCCATAGAGTTGTAGATTTGTGCCTAAGCAATAAGTGATAGCTCAATTTAAATGTAAACCTTGTTCAATTGATCAATTTATATCAATTGATATAACTTTTATAATATCACCTACTTTTATTGTTGTGGGCATATTTAACATGATGCTTGAAGGAGTTGCCAAGTAAAATGTTCAAAGAGTTGTATGCAGTAATTTGTGTGTGAACCAAATTAATGCTTCAATACTAGTGAACCACTTGGTAGAATGCCTTCAAGAAGTGCAATTGCAATGATCACAAATTAAACATGAAAAAAAAATCAATCACAAACAATTGGTTAAAGTGGAGCCAAATCTCTCAATGAAATGTAAACTCACATATGCTAATTGTTGAAGCCTTAATAGGCAAGAGAACTATTTGACATTAAAATGTCTCAATTGAAATGAAGTTTCATGAAATGTGTTACCTTGTTGATTTAAAATGCAAACTAGGTATGTAACAAGCTATTGCAATATTTAGGCAAATAAAATTACAAGGAATAAAGCTAACGATAGTTACATTTTTTAATGTCCTCGTGTTTATTGAAATGGAAGCTTTGAAGTTGGATATGGAGATCCATCAAGAAATAATAAAAATATTTTTTTCGGGGTCAAATATTGTAATTATGCATTTGTTGATAAACATAGATGTATGAAAATGTAGATGAGTGCCAATGACATAACAGTGGCTAGAATAAAATGCCTCAACATAATGTGGTTTCATGGAATAAAAAAATTGTAGGATATGTACAAAATGATTATGTTGACTTCTTAGAGATTTTTATGTACATATAAACTCAACAATGATACATTAATTTCATTTCAAATTATCATTTGTGTGTCATTTTTGTTAAAATCTAACAATTTTTAATAAACCAAAAATCATATCAAAATTTAGAATGTCAAATTGTAAATTGTTAATAATTTATTGATCACTTTTAAATTTAAACAATTAATAATCAATAAAATAATTTATTATTGATTATTATGTAGTAATTTTAATTAAAATTGCTATTTAAAATTAATTTTTTAGTAAATAACATTATTAAAAACTTTCATTAAACCTTGTAATTTTTAATAATTATTGATTCTGATTATGTAAA
>VDFB02162356.1:0-16034 GCA_007258455.2 Sequoia sempervirens | reverse complement strand
GGAGGATATTTCATGCCTTAGAAACTTTTTCATCACCAGCCAAGATGAGGGTGCATTTAGGGGTGTCTGTAGGATAAACTTCAACACTTAGATTTTATTCCATCATCTGCTTGAGCTGAGGGCGCATTTAGGGGTAGGAGGTGGACTTAACTCCAACAATTAGGATTTTTCAACCTTCTACTAATCATCTTGGGCGCATTTGAGGGGGGTGAGCAGGACGAACTTCAGACTTGGAATTTTTTTTTCTTCACCAGCTTCAAGACAGGGCGCATTTTGGGGGTCAAGCAGGATTTGACTCAGACTCAAATTTTTTTTCTCACTTCTGCCAGCTTGAGGGCGCATTTTAGGGGGGTGAGCAGGAAGTTCTTCAGACTTAGGCGTTTTTCATCTGCCAGCTCATGTGTTACTATATATAGTAAGTTCCAGGTTTTCCCTCTTCTGAAGCTTGGATTGGAATTCGCGCCACAGGATCTTCATGATCTGGGTGATTTGTTCACACTGCCATCTCGAGCTGACTTGCCATTTATAGCATGTTTCTGAAGGTGCTTTACTATTTATAGTAACTGCTCAGTTTCATGACTTCCCCTACTCCGTTTGACTTGAAATTTGGATGGTGTGACCCTCATCGGTAGACTTGCCCATTCACATTGGTGCCTGTTGCTGACTTACTATTTATAGCCTGTTTTAGAAGTGGATTACTATAAATAGTAAGTGCTCGCCTTCAAATTTTACCAGTGGATAGCTTGAAAGATACCGATTGCAGTGGGATACACCGGTTTTCGAAAATTATGGCATTTTACCCCTCATTTTGGGTCTTGAAGCTAGAAACCCTAATTTGACTTGCATGTCGATCAAATGACCTCTGTTTGACCTCGTTTTTGTTGCACTTTGCTCTGTTTGTGGTACTGAGGTGCTGGGTAGCTATTAGAATGATCTTGCTAAAAATAGTAAGTCTCTGAAAAGTGATCATCTTGCCTTGCATGTCACATCACTGTGTAGCTCTTGAAAAACCCATAAAGAATAACCTGACATCTTGTTGAAAGCCTTGCATGCAAACCCTAAAATAGCCTCACGAAGGCGGCTCGAAAAGAGATCACGATCACGGTTTGCATATTTACATACCATTCTTGAAGCCCTCCCGAAAAACCGAAGGAGCGTTCAAACGTCGCGAAGAAAATTTCAACATCTGGAAAACCCTAAAAATAGCCTCACGAAGGAGTCTTGAAGATCATCATCGTTTTTGCATGTTATATCATGCGTGGAGTCTCAAAAAGCAAAATAATCTTGGACATGCATTGAAAACTTAGCATGTAAACCTAAAATTAGCTCGAAGATTGAACTTGCTAAAAATAGAAAGTTGTTGGAAATCGATGAAATTTAGGCGGGAACACGTTGGGGAAAACTACTCATTGTAGTGCAAACTCAGTTTCAACTTATTCCTCCATTTGACTTCAAATTGACTGAAAAGTACAAACCCTAAATCTCAGACTTAGCCAAAATGTTACATTCAAGCTCAAAGATGGGCACATCTCAGAAAGGTAAACAACAGAGAGAGAGAGAGAGAGAGAGAGAGAGAGAGAGAGAGAGAGAGAACCAAAGCCCAAAGACGAGGAATTGAGCAAAAATTAGGGGGTCCCCATTTTGAATGGGGTGATGTGTGAAAAGGTCACAACAGACGCTAACAGAGGATGTGGGGAAGACTTGTATGTGGTGGAGAGTGCAAGTGATGCTTGGAAGTTATAGGAGAACTAGTCTAGTCAGGTCCAATGCACAAGGAGGGCATCAGGGAAGGATGGTGACTCTGCTAGCCAAGAGGCAGAAGCTGCCAAAATTCATGGGGAACGGGTCAGAGGATCTAGTACGACACAGTAAGACGTGTGAGACGATATGGATAGAAAACAGATAGGACGACGAGAACTACTGGTTGAGAGCATTGCCAACAACACTGAGGGGCGTAGCCATCGATTGGTACAACGAACTTGATGTAGCCCACAAACTATCATGGCAAACGTTGAAGAAGGCATTCCAAGATGAATTCAAACTCCTTAGGGACAATAGTGAAATCATAGCAGAAATCGACAATATGAAGCAAGGGAAGCACGAGAATGTGCGAACCTATAACCGTAGACTCAAAGAAATGTTGGGAAAATTTGAGACCTAGCCGGTCGACGGGCTAAAGAAGCGATGGTTCATCTAAGGGTTGCTCCCATTGCTCAGAAAAAAGAAAGAAAGTCGTACCTTCGTTGTTGTATGCCGAAGTGTACAATCAAGCATTGGATATAGAGAGTGAAAACAAAACATCCTCTTGAGGGAAAAGGAAGATGAACGACGAGGATAGTATGGACGACAATGACGGTGAGTTCGAGACTGTACAAACATTGAGGAAGGACATGATGAGAATGATGAAAGAATTTGAAGGCCGACAAGGAGAGTACGAGGGAAGCCGGAGAACTGTGGTGTACGGATTGCAAGGAGGAAGGTCACATAAAGGAAAACTGCCCGAAGAAGCTGTTTTGCGATATCTGCCAAGTGATGGGACATTCCATCAAGGAATGCCCATACAACCTAAAAACAAGGAGTACGTAAGTGCTATTCACAGGAGAACAGTCAACCCCGTTGAATACACCATTGAAGTCCTAGCACAATAGCAATGCATCCCCTAGAGGTTATTGAAGCAATAGAAGTCCGGGAAGTAGAATACAATATGACAACAAAGGTCGACCCATGATACAATACCAGAAGTTGAACGAATGGGGCCACTTCGCCAAGGAATGCCAAAATGGTCAAGGTTCAGGAGGAAGACTGTGCAAGTGGTGTGGACCAAGTGATCATAAAGACAACGAATGTGAAATGTCCCACCATTGGTGAGATATCAACTAACTGAAACTGACTGAGTGTTTGCTTGTGTTTTCAAAGTTTCATTTTGTTTTGCATTTACAAATAAGAGTTTGCTATGAAATATGAAAGATATATGTATGAACAAATTGCAAATTGACAAACTACTCTAGCAGATATTATATATGTATTCAAATCAGATTTAACATTGCAACACTTTCACAAGAATCTCATACCTGAAAGCTGAATACACAATTATTGCATTTCTGAAAATTAATAGCAGAAGCCAAGAAAACCCTCTTTATGGCTGCCTTGCTTAAATGATAGTCTTCTCCACTGTGGAATGCTTGCTGAAAGATATCCTTCACAGAAACACCAAGAATGAGCCAACGGTTGCAGCCAAAACCTAATCGCTTCTCTTCTAGAATCCACACGCCCTAGCCAGCAGAAGTACGACTTCAAAGAATGGTACGACCAGGTCTGAAGAAGGTGATGTGACAGCGATGAAATGCTAATTAATGACTGGCAATAATAATAAATCCTGGTAACTTTTGAATTGTGCAATATCCTTTGATGTTTCTTGAAATATGTGTCTGATGGTTCTTTGAACAATTTGAAATCTGCTCTTCAAACCCTTGTAAACTTCTGAGGTTTTCACTCCAAATAAGCACAATGTGACTTTAGAAGCAAAGCCACCTAAAACAACAACCCTTGGATGCCATCTCACACCTCTAGGTTGCTCAAATTAGAGAGAATGGGCATTCTCCATGATCAAATTGAAGAAGAAACCCTAGTTTTCTCCTCACAGCCAAAGCTTCACATATTTCATAAGTGTTGAATCAACAATGAATAATGAATTTGTTTTTTTGAGTGCCTTTTATATCACCTCCATAGTGGCACGACCTCCAAGGCATTTTAATCATTAAAGCTTATTAAAATATTTGCTTTTGTTTCTTTTATAATATCCTTCACTCGGGCGCTCATCAATGTCACTTTATAATTTGATTTTATGACATTAAATAAACCTTTATAATAAGGTCAATAAGTCATTTAATATTATTCACTTTTATAATTAATTAATTACTATTAAAGTATCACTTTAATAATAATTAAATACCATAACTCAAGCAATAAACATCATTAATCAATTCCGTTAGTGCTAGGAGGTAGCCCAACGATTCCTCTGCTCACCAAGGTGCCTTACTATAAATAGTAAGGTTGGTCCCCAACGTCCCACTGACTTACTATAAATAGTAAGTATGCATAAACGGAGCTAGAAACCCATGGAGATGATCACCTCTGAATATGCCAATGAATTGGAGGAGAAAACACTAACAAATGCCATCCGAAGAACTCATTAACACCCACAAAAGGCCCTCTAATCACCATTATCATAGGCTAATTTGCAAAAGGCACTCTAATCTCCTGCTGATGCCTACGAGGAGCCAATCATAGGCTAATCCGTGAAACTCTGATGCTTGCTAAAAAGGGGACATTACAGTCTGCCCTCCCGAAATTGCTTGTCCCAAGCAATCTCAACTGAGAAGAAAACACCATTCCACCTGCATCCCAAGGAAAGAACTGTGGAATGTCCCTCAAGTCTCCAACTAACTCCTGTAGCACTAGCATAAGCACAATTGATAAAACACAATAACCAAGGTCAATCCCTGTATCATGTGTCTCAGAAGTATGGTCATTAGGAAGAAGCAATTCAAGAAACTGGCATGGTTTGCTTCTCTCATCTGCGCAAGGAAATACATCATACCAACTGTCCAACTCATGCGCACAAGATTTGTGCATCGAAATCAAATCATTTACAAGTGGGTCAAAGGTGAAATTGTATGCACTTTGCACAATGTACACACTGTGAAACTCATCAGTAAGCCCTATCTGGAATCCTGATGCACAAGAAGGATCCCAAACCAACCTGTAGATTGCCCAACCATGCTCATCATGTCTGTGATCAACTACCTCAATGTAGAGCAATCTACCAAACAAAAGAATCCCTGGATCCCATAACCAGAATGGAAGTCTGCCATACACGTCACCTGCCGACTTCCATTGCACTATTGTTATAATCTTCACCACGTTGAGAGTGGTGAAGCAACTCTATGGAATCCAACTGCATTGACGTGCCAAACCTGTCACCACCGAGATCCAAACACAACATAGCCTCACATCCATCCTCTGCCAATCTCCTATAGAAGTATGAGTGTCCCCCATAGGTGTCGAAAACGGTGTAACAAATCCTCTTGGGTTTCTAATATAAAATAGATCAACACCCTCTAGACTGGAAATCCAACCTATGGGGATGCTTACCAAACTACCAGGATTATAGGGTGCCAAAGTACCAACCTTATGCCACTCTCCAATGCTAAGGAGATGATACAACTCTCCTCCAAACTCCCAAACAACTGCTGCCCTCCAAGGATAATGAAAGGAAATCTTGTCCCCTTTAATAAAGCAGCTGTCCCCTACCAACTAATGGAGTGGAACTCCATCACTATGGGCTGAACTAACATTGTCATCATGCTCATTGAAACCACAACTTCCCAGTAGCCACGCCTCCAATGGAATTTTCTAAAACATGGAAGTTGCAAACTCTGCCATGGATGCATTTGCATGATGAAAATTTGATCTTAGACCCTGGAAACAACCATTTGGAAATAATAGAGTCGGATACCCGCAATCCCTAGTTCCATTTTTTGGAGATGGTAGCACTTCATCCCACAATGGATAATATGAATCTCGAGCCAACCCACACCTACGCATCATCAAGTCATCTTTGTGCGGACTAAAGGAGAAGTGATGAGCACTCCTTACTATTCAGTCAAGATAGAATGCACCTACTTCCATCAATGGTTGACTGGCATAGTCATGGGGAATGCACTCTTCATCACTCTCATCATCTGAATCAGGAGGTGGCTCACGTCTCCGATCCTGAATGGCTAATTGGGTAGATGCTTTGCAAGTACTCTTTGCATACCCAATAGCAAAGTGTCTATCAGATAGCAACTGTAGGTAATCTGATTTTATTCCCTCCAAAGCGTGCCTGATAGCTCGCAAGCTTCGAATAGAAGTTCCGGTCGAGACCCCATACGGTCTCTCCTCAAATTCTGCTGACCAAAGGAGGTACTCGATGAACTTATGTGTGCAATCAAAATGAGATAAGGTTTGGTCGACCTTCTTTCCATTGACCTTCAGCTGATCCTTCCATCTTTGTAACTCATTAAGTTGTTCACAATCAGTTGTATGGGATGAAATTTCTAATTTGCTTCCAGGAAAGGGAAACATATTAGCATGGAAACCAATTTCCCCACTAGATGATACCCTGCATTCCTCCTGTAAAGAAGATGGGACAACGTTGTGATTGAACACACAACTCTGTTGAATCCACCGCTTCATCACAAGACCTGTCAATAACATTCTCTGCATCACGTGAAATGGGTTCATCATCAGGAACACCTATTGCCACATACTGTTCCTTGCTAAACTCATCCGATGTACTCATCCCATGGGTGTCACCTGCACGTGTAAATGAAATGGATGTCTCCACATCCTAAATATGCACATTACCACAATTCGTGGATGTATGCTCATCACCAATGGCTGCCATAGATGGCTGAATTGTAGCTATAGGTGGTGAAGACCGCACCAAACTCAACTCCACGGTAAGCTCATCAATTTGAGACTCTGACTCTTGAAGGGCCAATTGAGTGCTCCTCAAAGAGTCCATGGTGACTTCAAGCTCATAGGTGAGCTCATCAACCTCCTCTTCTTTCCCTTTTAGTGCATCATAATAGATCCCATCAAGCATGAGCAGCTGATCTCTGTCTGATAATAGCTGTAGGTAATTGTTTTTTATTACCCCCAATGCATCTCCAAGTGCCTGAAACTCTGCAAGGGAAAGTTCACTATCGAAGTGCTCATGTGTTTCTCGAGTCTTCCAACAACAGTTTGCCAACAACTGCTGAGCAACAATGGCTGTAGCAATCATGCCTTCACTCACCTTCAATTGCCCTGCCAAATGATGAGACCCCTGAGACATATCCTTTCCACACAAAATTTCTGATTTATAATCAACACTATGATATGATGTTGAATCACCATCATAAACCGAATGGAAAACATCATCATGTGTGCTATCAACATTGCACACACCCACATCAAAAGTACTGGTCTCAAGATCCTCATAGGATAGCTCAAATGAAATGTTAGAGGCTGCTGATTTGACATCCTCACTGTTCATTTTCTCTTCCGGAATAGAAGCATATACATCTGAAGAACTATCCTAGGACCTATCAATCTTACCCGAACTTTCTGATTTTAGATCAGCGTCATGCAACACAATCTGATTTGTTTTCATGGCTGATCACAACTCCATTAGTGTTGGTAATGTCATCCTGGGGTTCTACCAAACCATCATCATGATATAAGGCTTTCTCATCATCAACTACTTCAGATTTGAGCCCTTCTTCCACCAGCTCCTCATTATCTTTCCCAATATGTTCATCAATAGGAGTTGACCCATGTAGTGTCTCACACTTTGAACCAAACTTGTTGCTTGCTGCAACTCCTTTCCCATGATCACCTGCAGGCTGAAAAACACTTTGAAGTAATTCTTTTTTCTTATCCTTTCGTTAAGATTTTGTAAACATCCTTAGAAGACCTTGTTGCATTTCCGGATCCGTCATCAGATCATACAAGCTCTGCATTAATTCAATCATGGATTTATCTAAAGCCATCTTTCCTTTGTTCTGAATTTTAATGACTCACCCAACAGGATGGCAGGAAACCGCTATGATACCACTGAAATGTCCCACCCCTGGTGAGATATCTACTAACTGAAACTGACTGGGTGTTTGCTTGTGTTTTCAAAGTTTCGTTTTGTTTTGCATTTACAAAGAAGAGTTTGCTAGGAAATATGAAAGATATATGTATGAATAAATTGCAATTTGACAAACTATTGTAGCAGATATTATATATGCATTCAAATCAGATTTAACATTGCAACACTTTCACAAGAATCTCATACCCGGAAGCTGAATACACAATTATTGCATTTTTGAAAATTAATAGCAGCAGCTAGGAAAACCCTCTTTATGGCCACCTTGCTTAAAAATCTTCTCCACCGTGGAATGATTGTTGAAAGATATCCTTCATTGAAACGCTAAGCATGAGCCAAAGGTTGCAGCCAAAACCCAATCGCTTCCCTTCTAGAATCCACATGCTTTAGCCAGCAGAAGTACAACTTCAAAGAATGGTATGGCTAGGTCTGAAGAAGGTGATGTGACAGCGATCAAATGCTAATTAATGACCAGCAATACTAATAAATCCCTGACAACTTCTGATCTGCACAATATTCTTTGATGTTTCTTGAAATATGTCTCCAATGATGGTTCTTTCAATAATCTGAAATCTGCTTTTCAAAACCCTTGTAAACTTATGAGATTTTCACTCCAAATAAGCACAATGTGACTTCAGAAGCAAAGCCACCTGAAACAACAACCCTTGGATGCTATCTCACACAGTGTATTGAGCCCTGCTGGCTCTCAACTCAAAACCCTCAATTTCTTAAGTCTTTAAATGTTTTTTAAGTTTTTTAAAGAAATCTTAATAGACAGAAGAGAAGGGGCGCAGCATATTTTTACTCATAAAAGATGAATTTGATCTTATTTCTTCAAAATGAAAGTACAAATGTATTATTTAACACCAACAGATAGATTAAGAATGATAAACATACCAAGAAAGCTCCAGATTATTTTAAATAAAGAACTGGCCAGATCTACAGCTGGAATTGGTGAAAACAAGCATAAATGCATGCCAAGACTCCAGACGTGGCTTTTCCTGCTCTGAAACTGGTCACAAGCCTCTGAAATAGCTAACCGCCAATGATAGATGCCAAAGCCCTCTCAAAAGGAAGGCGTTTCACTTATTTCATTCACACGCCTTTCTCAAGGCACAAAACCCAAGGCAGGCCGTACGGCCATGAAAGCAAGGAATGAAATCTCTGAAAGAAGAATCCCTGAAGCTGTAGAAGGACGCCACCAAGAACCCCTCAAGTTATTGCATAAGAACAAAGAACTGCAAATATGAAACCTCTGACTGCAACTGTAGAACCTCTGTGTGAAGCTCTCAACTGTACTGATTCAGCTGATCTTTCACAGCCTCAAGAGTACTCAACACTGAAGAGTTTTCCGTTCTCCAATGGACAAAATGATCAAACCCTGGTCACAGGAGAATGCTCAGAAGAAAATGCACAAGGCAAATCGAAATAGTCAAAGTTATGAGTTTCTATTGCCAGGAAATGCCTTTATACCAATTGGCACGCATTTCAAGAAAAGTACGGCCTTTGCAATCATTAAAATATTTTAATATTTTAATATAACACTTTTCAATAGTTGCCATCAAATCTTTGAGCGCACTTTTTCAATATTTTAAGTTATTAAAATATTAAAGTCCCCCTTTTGACATTTAAGTGATATAAAATATAATTAAAGTCAATGTGACTTTAATAAAAAGACGTTTAAGTTAATAAATTAACTTAATCACTTAAAACTCCGTAATATGCTCAAAACTCAAGATAATCTCGTGCCGTCAGAAGCTGTGAACTCCTGGAATGCAAACGCTCACTGTGATCCAAGCACTGTCCACTGAAAACACGAACAATCAAACTCTCCAAAAAGCATCACTGACCCTCTATCCAAACTGGCTAGCCCACAAGGGTCCAATAAAGAGCTAACACACTGTTCCCGAGAACTATCTAGCGAGGGGACATCACCTGTAGGTTGCTCAAATCAGAGAGAATGGACGTTCTCCATGATCAAATTGAAGAACCCTAGTTTTCTCCTTACAGCCAAAGCTTCACAAATTTCATAAGTGTTGAATCAACAATGAATAATGAATTTGCTTTTATGAGTGGCCTTTTATATCACCTCCAAAGTGGCACGACCTCCAAGGCATTTTATTCATTAAAGCTTATTAAAATATTTGCTTTTGTTTCTTTTATAATATCCTTCAGTTGGGTGCTCATATCAATGTCACTTTATATTTTGACTTTATGACATTAAATAAACCTTTATAATAAGGTCAATAAGTCATTTAATATTGTTCACTTTTATAATTAATTAATTATTATTAAAGTATCACTTTAATAATAATTAAATACCATAACTCAAGCAATAAACATCATTAATCAATTCCATCAGCGCTAGGAGGTAGCCCAATGATTCCTCTACTCACCAAGGTGCCTTGCTATAAATAGTAAGGTTGGTCCCCAATGTTCCATTGACTTACTATAAATAGTAAGTATGCATAAACGGAGCCAGAAACCCATGGAGATGATCACCTTTGAATAAGCCAATGAATTGGAGGAGAAAACACTAACAACTGCCATCTGGAGAACTCACCCACATAAGGTCCTCTCCAATTTGTTCTGTGCAATGTATTTCCATGAGTGTTCTTTAATTGCCTATGTTCTGTGAATTACCTAGTTTACTCTCGTAGTGGTTGTGGGTACCCAAAGAGTAAACAACACATATCAGCATTGGTCTCATTACATTACGTACTTTTAATTGAGCTAACATTGTAACATTGGATGGTAGTACTACCAATAAGTTTATCTTAAATATTGCTGATACTTACCCCACCAAATAAGTGGCCTTATTGTATTCGCTCACCACTTGAAAGTGGAAAAAGCTTGTTTTAATGCTTTCAAATATTGTATAAGTTTTCTTACTGAAAAGTGAAAGTGCCTTTGTAATTCCCATTGAATAAGTGGATGTTTACTCCTTTCAATATTGCTTATGCATCCCACTGAAAAGTGCCTTTGTAAACACATATCAGCATAGCTCATTACATATTGGTGTACTTTTAATTGAGCTAACATTGTAACATTGGATGGTAGTACTACTAGTGAGTTTATCTTAAATATTGCTGATACTTACCCCACCGAATAAGTGGCCTTATTGTATTCGCTCACCACTTGAAAGTGGAAAAAGCTTGTTTTAATGCTTTCAAATATTGTATAAGTTTTCTTACTGAAAAGTGAAAGTGCCTTTGTAATTCCCATTGAATAAGTGGATGTTTACTCCTTTGAATATTGCTTACGCATCCCATTGAAAAGTGGTAATTGGCTGGCTTGCTGCTTGACGCTTTCCCTTTAGTTGCTGCTTTTAGTTTAATTGTAATTTTGACTCCGTATGCTCTCACTTTGCCCATTCCGGGATTTGAGCGATTAGTGATCAAAAAGTAGAAAGGAAGATGTTATGCACCTCATTTGCAGTTAAAGCTAACATTTTCAATTTTCTTTTAGGGATCTATATTACACCAACACTCACTAAATGCCAAAAAATAATAATTGAAGTGCTAATAATAGGTTTTCCATAATAGTTAGTGCAACATCTTTGTATCTGTATAATTTTTTGCCTTTATGAAGTACAACAATTTTTAACTAACTTGTTACCAGATTCTCGACATGGCTTTATTGCCTATTCCCAGATCTGGCACTTTGCCTATTCTTTCATGTACCTCTTCTATATTTTCAATCTGAACTAAAGATGAAAAAGCCAGTACAAACTACAACCTCATATGGCAACACTTGAGTTTGTAGTTGTAAGAACCCTTGTTCTCCCTGTTATGAAATTTCTTTTGATTGAAGCTTTGAGAGTGATGGCTCTACACCTGTTGGTTCTTTTTAAGAATCTTTTTTATGTTATTTTTAATTTTAAAGTGTGTTCTTTCAGACTAAACAGAAGTTGCAGGAGTTTTCAATTTTTTGCAATGTGTGATGCTAAAACAGTACAATATTGAACATGCATTTCAAACCCATAAAATATACAATAGATATGGAGAAAATATCAAAGACCCAGTTCATGAAATTGAATGCCATGAATTATTATAACTTACCCACATGAAAATAAGCAACTTGTATCAATGCTGTGGCTGAACCAGCAATAAGGTATGGCGCCCAAGTCTCAAACCCTCAACCAAAATTTGCAAATCGTATTATCTCCACCATTGTAACAAGGAAAATGCCCTTAGCAAAATAGCCTCCCAAAATAGAGGTGAAAGCCCTCAAAAAAGCCAAGCGCTTCACTCCAGGAAGAAGATGCCAAGCTCAAGGAGGAGGTATGGTTGGAGCAGCAAGAGTACGGCCTTCAAAGCACAAAATAAGCAATATAAATACAACCCTCAATGTAGTTCAACTCTATCAAGAATGATATGCCAGTAAACCCTTCAAATATTTCTTCAATCTGCTCAAACTTGACTCTTGAATGAAGCCAATTGTAGAAGCAACTTCAGCTGATAGTTCCACAGCCTCAGTCTGCTATTACAATGAAGTAGCTATGCTCTCCAATGTCGATATGCCAAGAAATTGCAGAAAAAATTGTCTCTGTTCTTCCCCAAATGCCAAGAAGTCATGAATATGAAAATATCAAATGCCAAGAGAGAGGTTCGAACTTCTTTTTGCCTCCTTATATATACTTTCCTCAAAAGTGCAATTTTCATTGTTGCCCTAAAATCACTTAAAATAATATAATTTGGCACTTTAGCTTTTAAAATAAATATTTCCTCAAGGCAGCATAAATATAACCCCTCTCAAAAAGTCGACCACTTTGCCTTTTAAAAATATTTTAAAATGTTATTAAGTTGCACTTTTCAAAAGATTAAAATATCATTAAAAATATTAATTATTATTAAAGTGAAACTTTAATAATAATTAGATGTCATAACTTAGGCAAAACACCTTATTTCTGCAAACCAACTGAAAACCAAAGTCGACATTGATAAACCCATCTCAGTCAGGTGCCCTGCTATAAATAGTAACCCTGGTAAAATGACTTACTATAAATAGTAAGTATGAGAAACTTGTTGATGTGTTTTTCGTGACCGCACCAACGCCGAATAAAGTCGCCAATGGCTACCCTATTCTCTCTTGATCAAAGTATCCAGCACGCTAAGATTGCGAGAGAGTTCGTGCGTTCAACTCCAAGGTTCCTTCAATGCAAATAGTCTCAGTTGGCTCAATGTGATTTTGCTGGTATTTCAAGGGGACTTACGGAATTGTTCGGCAACGGAGAAAGGAATTCAAATGCTCGAAAGATTTGTCTATGAAGCGTGGGTTTCCTATTCTAACCAGAAAGTACTGAATTGAAATGGTGTAAGGTTTAGAGAGCCTAAATCTATTCTAAGTGTGGGATATGGAGCTCACCTTCAGCAAACTTCAACCAAACTTCGTTTTGCCTCACGTCAGACAGCTTCCGCGGAGTCGGTGCAATCTTCAGGGGAGATGACTAAAGATGTTCAAACCACCACTTGACATGAAGATACCATCACAACGACGCATACCATCATTCAAACTGTGATTGAAGTTAGGTCCACAACGTTTCCAGTTGACCACACAAGGCGAACACACCATTAGTGAGCCCGCTAGTGGTATGGATAAGCGAAGCTTGCTTAGATCAAACACCACATTCCATTATTACTATCTACTTGCATAAAAATGAAATTATTATTTCACTTTTATGCTAATATAGAAGTAGAAATTTAAGAAAACCTTTCATATCCATAACAAAGACGAATTTCACCATCAATGAAAAGATCTTTTATTATGAAAGTTTTACACAACAATCTCTTGCAAAAGTTTTCAAAGGAAAACTTTCCTTCTTCTTCAACTACACTACCAATCTATACTAAGCTACTTCTAAGTTGTCCCTCTACTCTATGTCTATCGTCTAACTCTAAGCTAATCCATTACAAATGAGGGGGGATGCCCCTTTTATAGCTGGCCAAGTCCAATGGATGGCTTAGATTACAATCGGCTGTATGGCCCAGATTGTGCCACCTCAGCCCTAAACAAGATTCACCCTAAAAACTGCCACCAAGAGGAGTGGGGTAATAAATGAGCCATTAATGTCCATCATCCTTCTAGAAGATTCCCTCTTTGAAACGCGTTCACACTGTTCTTTTTCTTGACTGCAGACTTGATCAAATAAATTCAACTACAGGCATGTTCTCGATCTAACTTCAAGGCGACAACTTCATTCTTCTGTTTGATGATGATTTTCAACACTTGGGTCTTCATCTTTTCTTTTATCCTGGACTTAGAAATATTTTCTTGTCTTGAACTTAAACATTCAACACTTAGCCATTTCTTCCAAGTACTTGCTTCATGATTCCAAGTCATTATCGTTTGGTTTCGATGTTCCTCCTGCAAAACAAGCAAGGAGAAGAGCATCAGAACACGTTATAATATAAATTCACTTTACTTACCTGATTTTCATGCTTCGATCTTTGAGGTTTGAGCAATCTCCGGAACATTTCTTTTATAGCTTTTCAACACTTGCATGCCAACTTGACGCCTTCATCCTAATATTTGAGTTCCACTTTAGCTTCACATTCTTCTCAGCACCCTTCAACTTCATAAATTTATCTTCAGCAACTCATCCACTTCAAAAAAAATTTCTTCAGTAATTCAAGTTTCAGAAATTCTCAAATTGCAGCCACAATGTGAATTAACTTGAGCTTTAGCAACTAACAATTCTTTTCCTTCTTCAAGTTGAACTTCTTTACCACCTCAGCCACAAACTTTCCTCTGCAATCTCAACCTCAAAGCTAGAGTCAAACTTCTTTAGTTGGTGGAGAAAAAGAATAAACTTTCAGCCTATATAGGCAAGTCAAATTCTGGAAGAAAGCTAAGTTTAGCTAAGTCATTAAACCTCCACTACTTCACAATAGGAATTCGAATTTCCCTCCCTCTGGCAATTTTGACACTTGTCACTTGGCGGCTGGAATCTTGACTTTCTAAAAATTCAAAGGATTCATCTTGACTGGCGTACTTAGCACTTAAATTTATTTTCACTTCAAATTCACTCTTAAAGAAATTTAATTCACCAGCTGAAGCTCTGACAATTTAATTTTATTCACCTCTGACTCTGGAAAATTCATCTCACGAAGAATTCGATAAAAATCATCTAGGCATTTTACCTTCGAAAACAGATTTTATTCACTTTGCCTTAGAGAAATTTTTTAAATTTTCCTTAGGAAAATTCATTATTTCAAGTGCCAATCGAAATCTCCATCATGATAGCCTCGACGAAGTGTAGAAGACACCAAAATCAATTCCTTGTCGACAATCTTCAATACCCAGAAGAAAATTTCTTTCAGAACTTGTCGAATTCATGGGTATACAACGAACGGGTTTGTTTAATTTTCCTGAATTTTGAACCTTAGAAAAAGTATTTTCACCAAATTTAATTCATTTCTTCAACTCCAGGCGCATTTCCTTGCTTTGACTTGAAATTTTTTAATTATCCTTGTGAAGCTGACATCTTCTCGACGTATCCACAGCCAATTTTACTCATTCCTGAGAGAATTTCATTACTCCTTCAAGTTAGGCGTATTTTCTTCTAGAGGTGGAATTTAAATATTTATACTTAGAAAAATATTCTATCATTTCATCACTAGCTTGGGTGCATTTAAGCTTTTGTCCTGCCACTTGCAAACACTTAGAAAATATTCCTTGACTTCAAATATTTCTTGACTTCTCATCTTGGGTGCATTTTCAGGGTCATACTTCCATTTTTTCATACTTAGAAACTTTTCTATCCATCCTTTTCAAGGGCGCATTTTACCCCTTGTACTTCTATTTTGAACACTTAAAACAATTTTCTAACCTCCTCCAGGCTAAGGCGCATTTAGTACCTCACACTTTCAATTCTCAAGACTTAGAAAGTCATCAAGTGGTTAAGGCGTATTCTACCACTCCTTCCAACTGGTGACACTTAGAATAATTCCAGCACCTCTCCCTAGGCCAAGGCGCATTTCACACCCTCTTGTTGTGACTTATTCTCCGTGTTGTTGGATGATGTTGAGGTACACTCTTCATTTGGTGCTAAAAATGTTTGTGTGACATATTCAATCCATCCTTTGTCTTTGAAGAATCCATATGGTAGTATTGGTAATCCAAGGCGACATTTGGCGAAGTTGATGGCTTCTTCACATGTTGTGCAAGTGAACTCTGGATGAGGTGCATTGTGAATCCGACACCAACGAGGGAGCAAGGCACCCTTCAAGCAAACATTGCCAAGTTCCAACTGATTTTGGATCGTAAGTATGAATCTTGCGAAGGCTTCATCCACAACTTCTGGAATGCTATAATCATCAGGTTCTGCATCCAATACTCCTGGCTTGGGGAC
>VDFB02162355.1:0-17282 GCA_007258455.2 Sequoia sempervirens | reverse complement strand
CTATGGCGGGCCATCCCGGATACTATAAGACATACAAAATGGTTCGGGAACGGTTTACTTGGAAAGGGCTGAAAACTGATATATTACAGTATGTCCGTGAGTGTTCTGTGTGCCAGCAGAACAAGTAGGAGCACACTTATCCTGCTGGGTTGCTCCAGCCACTTCCGATACCTGACAGGAAGTGGGAGTGTATATCGATGGACTTTATCACGGGTTTGCCGAAAGCCCAGGGTAAATATTGCATCTACTTAGTGGTTATTCGTTGACCAAAATACACACATTTCTTCCGACACTACTACTTTCTACGCATCGCACCGCAGTAGTTATTTTTCGCAGAGGTATTCCGCCGCATGGGTTGCCTTTATCGATAGTCAGCGATAGAGACAGTCGGTTCATGAGCAACTTTTGGCAGGAGTTGTTCAGGCTTTGTGGGACCGAACTGACACCGAGTACCAGCTACCATCCGCAGACAGATGGGCAGATAGAGATTGTCAATAAGTGGGTGGAAGGTTATTTACGTAATTATATAGCTGGTCAGCAAAGAGCTTGGGTGAGATGGATTTATTTATGCGAGTATTGTTATAACTCGACTCACCATATGACGATACAGATGACACCCTTTATGGCTTTGTACGGGTATGAGGCGCCCAACCTTATGGATTTGATATTGAGCAATAGCAGAGTGCCGAGTGCAGTCAGCAGGACATTTTGAGGTCTCTCCGAGACAATATCTAGCGGGCACAAAATCAGCAGAAGCAGTATGCTAATCAGAAGAGGGTTGAGCGTACTTTTGATGTGGGTGATATGGTGTATCTTATGTTGCAGCTGTATCGTCAGTCTACTTTGCGGAAGAGTGGGGCAGAGAAACTTAAGCCTCGCTACTATGGTCCATTTCGTGTTGTCAGACGAGTGGGCGAGGTTGCGTATGAGTTGGACTTGCCAGCTGATAGCAAGGTCCATAATGTATTTCACGTTTCTCGCCTGAAAAAGGCATTGGGTCAGCATGTGATACCCTCTCCAGTTTTGCCATCCCTTGATGATGAAGGGAAATTGATACTAGTACATGAGGCCATCCTCGAGATGAGAGAGAGACACCTTCGGAGGCGTGTGATCAGGGAATATTTGGTCAAGTGGAGAGATTTGCCAGTTGAGGATGCTACATGGGAGTCAGAGGAGATCTTACAGCATCCAGAGTTGAGATTGCTTGAGGACAAGCAATTCTGTGGAGGTACATCGGGTGATGTCCCCATCCCAGTCGGCCACCGTGACGAGGTTAGCTCACATTTCATCCCTGTAGGGCCCATTGGCCAGGAGGTGCGAGGATCATCTCAAGCGCTTGCCTGTTTGGTAGCTCCAGTTGCGCTTGTTTCGTAAGGCTGGGCCTTCTCAATCTCTAGGAGTGCATTTTTCAGACTTTCTATTTTTGTTAGTCTTAATTAAGTCGCTATTTTGGGCAGGGCCCTGGTTTAGCTGTTCAGCTCAGAGTCGACCCAGTTCTGCAATTTGATGATCAGACGGAGAAATAAGGAGTATTTAATGATTTATTAAATATTTAATATTTTGACTTTATATTAAAGTCACTTTATTGAAATATTTAAATATTTAATTAATTGGCCTATTATAAAGTCAAAAGGGCGAATTAAGTCATTTAATTAAATGATTATTTTAAAAGGAGATTGGGTCGAATTTTTCAAAGGGAAATATATATTCACTCAAGACAAAATCGAACCATTATGAGATTGCTATTCAACTTTTGTCTTTTTGCTCTGAGCATTGGAGTTTGCAAACCCTAGGGTTTCTGGCAGACAAACGTTTCTGGAGAACGATAACTCTTCAGGAATTACGCAGACTGAGACTGTGAAATACCAGTTTAAGCTTGCACTTGGTGATTTCACACAGAGATCACAGATTGGGCTTATTCATTTATCCAGGCAGAGATTTACAGAGTTTATTCATCCAGTAGTAGAAGCGACTTTCTCAGAGGTTTATTTTACAGAGATCTGGCAGTTATTATTGAGGCCGTACTTTTTCTTGTTGCTGCTGTATCAGTCCGTACTGTTGTACCAACAGGCCATACTATTCATTCTCAGAGGGATACGTCTCTCTTTTTCAATCTCTGGCAGAGGGAACTTGGGCGGCTAGGTTTTTCAGAGTCTCAGCATCCATTTTCAGAGACTGGAGAACCCTTCATTCATTTGGCCGTACGATTTCATTCATTCTCTGGCGCCATCAAGAAGAAACACCAGGTTTTTCATAATAAAATTGTATTTCATTCATATATCAGTATTTGTCATTGTAAATGCTCTGAAAGTGATAATAAATGATGCGCCTACCTTTATGAGCAAGATTTGAGCTTGTTTCATGCATTTAGAATTTATTTAGAATTTATTAGCAATTTATTAGAAAATCGCAGCTTCTAGTTTTCTTGCAAAAATCCATCAAAACACAAAAAAATCAAAAAACTTGCAAAAACAAAACAATATCAGTTTGGGTTTCGGGTTGAGAACCACCAGGGTTCTTACAAGTTTGTTGGAGAACTGGATCTTCTGCAAGTTGGCATTCTTCTTGTATCTATTGCGTCATTTCGTTGTTAGATTGGTTTACATTTATTAGTTATAGTATTCTTCTTGCTGTAATCTGCATTTCCAACTCTCTAAAGCTCTCTCTTCATTCTATAAAGACTGACCACTCGTTGCTTCATCTCTTTCTCTTGCTTCTTTCAGCTTCATACTTCACTTGTACGCCACTCTCGCTGCTCCAATGCCATTGTCATTGCGGGTTGTCATAGCTCTACTGCAATGGAGTGGTGATCTTGTTCTTCTCCTTCCCCTGTTAGCTTCACAAGCTCATAGAAAGGAAGGTGATATTGGTTTATTTGCTTATTTGCATTATCCTACTTGTAGAGTAGCATCTATATTGTCTTTGCTCTATTCTATCATGTGTCTATTATCTCTATTTCTTTATTGTTTTTCTACATCTTGTGGTGTATCGGCTTTCCATGGAGGTGGGAACACGAAAGTGGATGTTTGACGGAGGCAAGCCTCAAAATAGAACCACAACATTTTTTTATTAGTGTGTAGGTGCAATTTGATTGTGAGGAGCTTGCAGGAGAACTGGATCTTTAGTAAGTTGGCATTCTGCTTCCTCCCTATCATTTTCATGTTAGATAAGTTTAGATTTATTACTTATTCTTCTTGCTATATTCTGCATTTGCAACTCTCTCAAGTTCTCTCTTCATTCTATCAAATCTCTAGCTCATTCTATCACTCCTTGCTTCTCAATCACTGTCTCTTGCTCCTTTCAGCTTCATATTTCACTTCTACGCCTATCTTGCTGCTCCTGCGCCATTTTCATTGTAGGTTGTTGTAGCTCTACTCCATTGGCATGGTGATCGTGTTCTTCTCCTTACCCTCTTAGCTTCTCGAGCTCGTAGAAAGGAAGGTTTTATTGGCTTATTTGCATATTTGCATTATCTTACTTGTAGAGTAGCATCTAGGATTTTTCTTGCTTTGTATTATCTTGAGTCTATCTCTATTTCTTTATCATTTTTCTACATCTTTTGGTCTATCAGTTATAGGTGGAGGTGGGATCAACAAAGTGAATGTTTGACTGAGGGAAACCTCATAATATAGCTACAACTTTTTTTTTGTTACTGTGTGTGTAGGTGCAATCCGATCGTGAGGAGCTTGCTGGAGAAATGGACCTTCAGTAAGTTGGCATTCGTCTTGTTTCTTTCTCATGATTTCATTGTTAGATTAGTTTACATTTATTAGTTATAGCATTCTTCTAGTTGTATTTTGCGTTTCCAACTCTCTCAAGCCCTCTCTTCATTCTATCAACACTTTAGCTCATTCAATCACTCCTTGCTTCTCCATCAATCTCTCTTGCTCCTGTCAGCTTCGTACTTCACTTCTACGGAACTCTTGTTGTTTCAACGCTGTTGTTATTGTAGATTTTCATAGCTTTACACCACTGGTGTGGTTATCTTGTTCTCCTCTTCCCCGTCTCAGCTTCACGAGCTCGTAAAAACAGAGGTGATATTGGATAATTTGCTTATTTCCATTATCTTACTTGTAGAGTAGCATTTGTATTGTCCTTGCTCTCTATTATCTTGTAACTATTCTCTCTATTTCTTTATTGTTTTTCTATATCTTGTAGTCTATTAGCTTTCTGTGGAGGTCAGAACATCAAAGCGGATGTTTGATTGAGGAAAACCTCAGAACACAACTAAATTTTTTTTGTTACTGTGTGTGTAAGTGCAATCTAATCGTGAGGAGATTTCTGAAGAACTTGACCTTTAGTAAGTTGGCATTCTGCTTCTTCCCTGTTATTTTGCTGTTAGATTAGTTTAGATTTATTAGTTATAGTATTCTTCTTGCTATATTTTGCATTTGGAACTATCTCAAGCTGTCTCTTCATTCTATCAACTCTCTAGCTCATTCTATGACTCCTTGCTTCTCCATCACTCTCTCTTGCTCCTGTGAACTTCATACTTCACTTCTACGCCACTCTTGCTGCTGCTGCAGTGCCATTGTCATTGTAGGTTGTCATAGCTCTACTCCAATGGGGTGGTGATCTTGTTCTTCTCCTTCCCCTCTCGACTTCACGAGCTCATAGAAAGGAATGTGATATTGGCTTATTTTGCTATTTGCATTATCTTCCTTGTAGAGTAGCTATCATGTCCCCACTTTTGGAGAAATTAAATTAAATTAATTAATTAAGTTGTCCAAATTAAGTTAGCACAGCTCAAACAAACACGATAATTGGATACATACATTGCTGATTTCCAGAGGTTGGCTGTTTTGGTTTAGAGAGGCAGTTGCTAGTCCTATTCATGGATGGTTTAATGGATCCATTGAGAGGTTGGGTTAAGGCTCTCAACCCTACTTCACTACAGGAGGCAATCAAGAAAGCTAGGGAAATGGAGTCTAGCCAACAAAGGAATAAGTTCTCAAGCAATAGCAAAAACAAATCGCCCTCGCGCAGCTCATCTCTTCCAGAAGTTACCGGGGAGAAGCCTTCTCATAAGAAGGACAATAAGAAGAATAAAACAGTTGAAGACTTTTGCAAGGAGTGTAGAGAGAAAGGAATTTGCTATCATTGTAAGGAGAAATGGGTAGCAGGTCATCGTTGCTTGGGAAAGGGGAAGGCTTATCTCATAGAGGTAGTGTCAGATGATGAGGATGAGGAGGAGCATGCACACATGGACAACAATAGTTCAGATGAGGATCAGCCTCGAGGAGAGGACATTGGTGGTGGTTTCATTGTTTCACTTTCAAGCTCTCCTAGATTCTACTCTTTCAGAGTTAAGGGGTCTATTCAGGGTCAGCCCATCATAGTCTTGATTGATTGTGAGGCTATACATAATTTCATTGATTCAACCTTACTGACAAGGCAGGGATTGCCAACACATGCGTTTGATGGGTTTAGTGTCATGGTGGCTGATGGGTATAATATGTTTTGTAGGAAGAGGGTTCCCTGACTAAGTATCAGATTGGGAAACTATACAGTGACAGATGATTTCTATATAGTGGACTTGGGAACCACAAATGCTATTTTGGGGATACAGTGGCTCCATTCCTTGGGCGAATATTCATAGAACTTTCAATCAATGGAGCTCAAGTTTAGAACGGCCAAATGATAGAAAGTGGTGTTTAGAGGGAAGGAAAATGGAGCACCCAAGGATGTGACAGCTAATTGTATGATGAGGCTTGAGGGGCCGAGTGGTTTCGATTTATGGGATTTGATTTTTCCCTCTTGGATGGTTGGCTGCTCTAATTTGACGAGATGCTCCTTGAGGACAACAGTTGTTGGTTGGGGTGGTCACATGGATGTTAGGGGATGGAGTAGTGATTAGTTTCTATCCTTGGGCAGCAAGGATACATTTAGCTCCATCATGGACTTGATTGGTGGACTTCGGGGTGTTGTTCTGATTCATGATAGCAACTTTCTAGGGATAGACCTATGCTTCTATACACCTTGGTTGGGTATCATTTACATCTTGAGGAGGCCACCTAGGGTATGTTGGTATGAGGATGACACAGGCATGACCATAGTGGATGGCATTCATGATGATGACATTGTTGATATGGAGAGGTATGCACATGGTGTTTCTTGGGCGTTGATAGGAGGTTACCACCTTGATTGCACTTTGAGGTGTTTTCACTAGATATCCTTCGATCCACATGTTTAGGACTTGACCTGGTCATGGTTGTTTCAGCGAGGTGGGTTGAATTACAAGGCATCAGGCTGGTATGATTTAGGCGGAGTTAATTGTTCGGGCACTTGGTTGCACGAGGATATTCACTTCAGTGCTTGGTTACCATATGTTGAGGATTGGAGTTTTGGAGTTGCATCCCACAACTTGATAGGATATGATGTGGGCATGAGCTTCAACTATGTTTGTTGGTTGATTGGAGTGCTTTATAGGATTGTTTGGGATCTAGGAGGTGGTAGACAGGTGCTATGGTGATTATGGATGGAGAGTGGCGGATTGCTTGAGGGCAAACAATCTTTGGGAAGGGAGGATTGTCATGTCCCCAATTTTGGAGAAGTTTAATTTAATTAAATTAATTAATTAAGTTGTCCAAATTAATATTTTTTTATAAGGATGACAAATTAATTATTTTAAATAAATTAAGTTTGTTATTAAATTAGTTATTTATAAGGTTATCAAACAGTTAAATATTAACAGGTGATCTTATATTTAATTAATTTAATAAAAGTGACTAAAATAAAATATATCATAAAGTCACTAAAAATAATAAAATATCTCTTATGCCACATTGACAAGAATGGTGTGTGAGCTTCTCCAAGAAAAGTATAAAAAGAATCTTTGGCTGGGCATTTTGGCATGGGTGAGTTGACTACTTCATTTTCTACATTTGTTGGAGTTGATTGCTTAGCAACTTCGCTTGTGTGATAACAAGCCTAGCTGATTCCTAGTTTCGCTTGTGCAAGATCAAGCCTAGGTAGTTTGGGGAAAGGATATCTTAGTCCTTTCATTTGCATCAAAAGGAGAGATCAATTTTGGTGAAGTTTGGGAGATCATTTGAAGTCTGCAATTTTGTTTCAGTTTGCAGATCAGCCATGAGAGAAATTGCATTTTCATTCGTTGCTCTTCAATAAGGAGATACAATTTTGTGGGCACTTGAGGGATTGTTTTCTTTGGAGCTGACAATCATTTCTATAACAATTTTGAAGGCCAATATTGTTGCATTTATTTATACGAAAAGTTGCCAGGCAAGAGCAGGGGCGGCCCTCTTTGGAAGGGTCAATTTCACCATTAGAAGCCATAAAAAAGTCTGATAAAAATCTTGAAGGGTCAGATTTCAAGATGGAAGCAAGGTGCACCGCTTACAAGGCATTTGGAAGCTTGTTCAAGGAGGATCGAACCATTTTGTGTTGGCTGCAAGTCATTTGCAAGTTCCTTATTTTATTGTTGCATTTCATTTAGAGGCTCATATTCACATTGTATGCATCTGCTGATTCAATCAACATCTTCTCCATGTAATTGCAGTCATATAAGAGTCTCCATATTGCATATGTAATGCTACAGCTGATTGGTATTTAGTTTCAGACATATTCATTTGAAAGGCAATTATAAACTCAAGTGTGATTGCACTTCATGTGCAGCTTGTAAGCACTCTCATAATATTATAATATCAATTGGAGTTATAAGGTGTTTGCTTGCCAACTATTTGACAAATTGTCCATCAAATGTATTTGCATTGTGTTGGAATTAGTGTTCATGCCAAGTGTTTGTGAAAATGTCTTTTGGCTGTAGGTGTTTATTTTCACTTAGAACTTCATATATTTGCATTTGAACATAACACAAAGAGCTGCAATTCATCGTAGTTACTTGCATAGTTGTCTTAGAGATCATTTGATAGCATTTTATATCATGTGCAAACATCAAAAACAAATCCAAAGCAAACTGAAACAAAAATCAGCAAGCAAGAAGGTTACAAGACAAGTGTTTGACAAAATTACCAAGGCTGCAAACTAGTGTTTTTATATCAGATTTGGTCAGGCACATTACAGTGGTATCGGAGCTAAAGTTCCTGCCAGCTTGTAAGGGTTCATTAGTGACAGAGAAAAAATATACGCAGCAAGAGAAGAAAATAAAGGGCAGTATTACGCAACAGGTGGTTGAAGACAATTCAACTGTCCGTATATTCCAGAAGGACAAACACTTTCAGGTGAATTAAAAAGTCGTTTGGAAATGACAAGTGAAGGAGATTCAGTTAGCACAATGGGTGAATGAGGTAGTGGCAGCCCTAGGAAAGAAGATCCAAGTGATGCACTCTTAAGGGAACATCTAGCTGAACAAAGAAAAACAAATCAGGATTTAGAACAAATGATGAATATGCTGATAAGAAATTCTTTTGGCAATAATAACAATACAAATGGAGGCAACAGTGGTCATGGAGACAATTCAGTCAATAACAACAGGGTTCCTAATCATCGTGCTACACAAAGTGGAACAAGACCCATGATGCCTGTTTTTCCAGCTAGAGAAGAGCATGCAGAAGAAGACAACGAATTCAAAATAATTGAGCTTCAGGATCAATTCAGACAAGATTGGGTAGCTGCTGGTTTTCAACAAGATATGTCTCTGAAAGACTACATGGACTTGAGAATGAGACATAGACCTAACAGAGGGAATAGGAAGCAACACAATGACCTCAGGAGAAAAGTGGGAAGATTGAGGTTTCCTTATTATGATGGTTCAGGAAAGACAACAGCACGAGCATGGGTGCAAAAAGTGGACACTTATTTTCAGCTTAATCCTATGCTTGAGGATGAAGCAATAAAATATGCTACCATACACCTGGATGGAGCTGCACATGAAGTGGTATCATGGATTAGTCACAATGGGACATGATTAGATTACATCTTATGCAAAGTTCACCAAGCTTTGATTGATGGATTTGACGTGAAGGATTCGAAACTCCACTTCAAGGAGTTAGCAAAACTCAAACAAACAGGATCATTGGATACATACATTGCTGATTTCCAGAGGTTGGCTGTTTTGGTGACAGACATTTCAGAGAGGCAGTTGCTAATCCTATTCATGGATGGTTTAATGGATCCACTGAGAGGTTGGGTTAAGGCTTTCAACCCCACTTCACTACAGGAGGCAATCAAGAAGGCTAGGGACATGGAGTCTAGCCAACAAAGGAATAAGTTCTCAAGCAATAGCAGAAACAAATCCCCCTCGCGCAGCTCATCTCTTCCAGAAGTTACCGTGGAGAAGCCTTCTCATAAGAAGAACAATAAGAAGAATAAAACAGATGAAGACTTCCGCAAGGAGTGTAGAGAGAAAGGAATTTGCTATCATTGTAAGGAGAAATGGGTAGCAGGTCACCGTTAATTCGGAAAGGGGAAGGCTCATCTCATAAAGGTAGTGTCAGATGATGAGGATGAGGAGGAGCATGCACACATGGACAATAGTAGTTCAGATGAGGATCAGCCTCGAGGAGAGGACATTGGTGGTGGTTTTGTTGGGTGAAAATTATGTAATCAGCTTTTTAATAGACTACACAACTTGGACTTCAGCCACAGCTATGTGAGATATGAATCTCTCCTCTCGGAAAGGGGAGGCGCCCTTCTTACTGCTAACAGAAGTGATAGTAAATCAAACAAATAATTACAAAATGTACACGAAACTCACAGAGTGGGGGGGGTGTGTTATATTCATCCTTCTCTCTTTTTTCAGAGAAGATGTTTACAATGCTTCACCGTTGGAAGTTTAGAATTCTTGATAACCTAAAACTAACAACTAGCAGTAATACCAATATCTCTATCTCGTCAAAGCGAAGCGTAGAGATACCAGAAGTGATTAATAACAAACAAAATAAAGTAAAAAGGGAAAGCTCACGAAGGCACAAAGTCGTTCCGTAGCTTTATCAGTGTTGGATCTGTGTAGATGTACCGTTTGTCACGTTAGAAGCACAAAATCTTCTTAGACGCAACAATTCCTCGAACAGCATGAACGATTACAAGCACAAAGTCTTGTAGATCCTTCGACAAGAGTTTCCAAGAGTATGAATAATTACAAGCACAAAGTCTTGTAGATCACTCAACCAGAACATGCAAGGGTATGAATGATTACAAGCACAAAGTCTTGTAGATCACTCAACCAATGATAAACAGAAATAACAATGCAATCTAAATAATAGATGTAACACAAAGTTTATATAAACTATTTAGAGTCTTTCAGATTCTTCGAACTAATCACTACCAAATAAGATTAAATCACAAAAGTATCGAATCCAACGCAAAGTTTGGCTTGCAATCCTTTTCTTTATTAATCGAATCTCATTCACAAAGTATGAACGCAAAGTTTCACAAATTTGTTTACAAAAGGGCAGCACTTCGTTGCAAAAAGGCTAAAAGATAATTTACAATGAAAATCCCTCACCTTATATGGAAAGAGGGATGAGCAAAATAAGGAAAGAGATTGAGAAAATCAGGGAAAGTTAGGTGAGCGATTTTAGGAGATCTCACCTAACTTTGCCCAAAGTCAAAGTGTAATTTGTTGAAAATATTACATCTTTGGACTTGGTGTAATTACAATTTCTGACAAAAAATTAGAAAAATATTTACAAGATGCATAATGGGATGCACCGGAAATGTCTAACACTTGGAGAACAGGAAGCTTCTTCATTTTTCTTTGCTTGGGTGCGGAGTCTTCATACTTCTTCCTGGTCTCCTGCATGAACTTTTTATTTGGATGAACCAAGATCAAAGGACATCACCTTCGGGATCACTTGACGAGATCTGGAGAGAAACTGCAAGGATGGTGAATCAATAGGCATTAGTAGAAAAAGCAGCATTGGTAAGCGCAAAGCGAGCAACAATGTCGAGCAAGCATGAAACGAGCAACTAGGCACGGAAAACGATGCGGGAGTGAAGAAACGGGGTCCGCAATGGAAATAGAGCGAGTTTGAAGAGACTAAGATAAAAACTGCCAAAAGTGTAAAGGTGGTAAAATTCAGCACCATTGCACAAAAAATGACTAAGTCTAGAAGAAAAGTGCAAAGGTGCTAAAATTCAGCTCCATTGCACAAAAAATGACTAAGTCTGGAAGAAAAGTGCAAAGGTGCTAAAATTCAGCTCCATTGCACAAAAATGACTAAGTCTGGAAGAAAAGTGCAAAGGTGCTAAAATTCAGCTCCATTGCACAAAAATGACTAAGTCTGGAAAAAGATTGTGAAAAGTGTAAGGGCGCTAAAATTCAGCGCCCTTACGTTTTGGAGATTTTAGTCGCGGCGGGGGCTAAAAATGCGCTCTGCGTTTCTCAGAGTTAAATTTATTTCAACATGTTCAATAATAGGCTAAATTTTCTGCATCTGGCCATGATTTTGGAAAATGGATGTAATGGTGAATGAAAACGGCGCTCGAGGTTTGCAAAGTGTTTGTCTGCATGGAGTTGCCATTGAAATTGGAGAATAAAGAGAAAGCAAGGGTAACAACTTACAAAGATGAAACGCGAAAAACGCTGGAGAGGGATGTCGAAAAACTCAAAAAACGTATTTGCAGTTTGAAGAAAACTCGCCCAACATGAAGAGAGGAAGAACAAAAATTATAACAATGAAAATGGCGAATTAAAACACCTTTAAGGAAAAGAGAAAATCGAAAACCTAACTCAAGTCGAGCAATAAATTTAGGCACAAAAAGTGGCATGATTGACGAAAAATGCGAAAAAGATGAAACGCGCCAAGGCCAGAAAAAGTTTAAGTGTCAGGAAAAAGTGTAATGGCGCTAAAATTTAGAGCTATTACATTTTTAGAAATTTCACTTTCATGCAGGGGCGCTAAATTTTAGCGCCCTTGCACTTTTCAGACTTAGCCAAATTTTGGCTTTCAGAGCAGGAGCGCACTTTTTCAGTGCCACTGCATTTTTCGCAATTCGCTAAGTACGAACAGTGAAACTTCGCGAAAGATCTCGTTTCGAAGGTCTTCGTGAGGCGAACATGGGGGAATGCTTGAATTGACTATTCGAGAATTTGGAACGCATTTCGAGGTGGCTTGAAAATCACTTCGTTATGCGTACTTGAACTTCACGAATCCTAGGAAACGGACAAGTTTCGTAGGGGGGTTATCCGTGGAACGAGCGCTGCTAGATTTCGTGATAACAGGTTTCATTGTTTCACTTTCAAGCTCTCCTAGATTCTACTCTTTCAGAGTTAAGGGGTCTATTCAGGGTCAGCCCATCATAGTCTTGATTGATTGTGAGGCTATACATAATTTCATTGATTCAACCTTACTGACAAGGCAGGGATTGCCAACACATGCGTTTGATGGGTTTAGTGTCATGGTGGCTGATGGGTATAATATGTTTTGTAGGAAGAGGGTTCCCTGACTAAGTATCAGATTGGGAAACTATACAGTGACAGATGATTTCTATATAGTGGACTTGGGAACCACAAATGCTATTTTGGGGATACAGTGGCTCCATTCCTTGGGCGAATATTCATAGAACTTTCAATCAATGGAGCTCAAGTTTAGAACGGCCAAATGATAGAAAGTGGTGTTTAGAGGGAAGGAAAATGGAGCACCCAAGGATGTGACAGCTAATTGTATGATGAGGCTTGAGGGGCCGAGTGGTTTCGATTTATGGGATTTGATTTTTCCCTCTTGGATGGTTGGCTTCTCTACTTTGACGAGATGCTCTTTGAGGACAGTAGTTGTTGGTTGGGGTGGTCACATGGATGTTAGGGGATGGAGTAGTGATCAGTTTCTATCCTTGGGCAACAAGGATACATTTAGCTCCATAATGGACTTGATTGGTGGACTTCGGGGTGTTGTTCTGATTTATGATAGCAACTTTACAGTTCTATACACCTTGGTTGGGTGTCATTTACATGTTGAGGAGGCCATGTAATGTCCCCTTCTTGAGCCTGATCTTTCTAGTGATTGTTGGCCTATTCCGGAGACCCGTAGGCTAGTCGGAAGGTAAAATTACGGTTTCCTATTTTGAAGGATGCTCTTGCTCGAGGTTGGTTGTTTCAATGGTGGATTCTTTTTGGGTTTTCAGAGAGCTTCGCAGTGGTATGTTCTTCTTGGCATTCTGAGCATCTTTTGGAATTTACTATTTTTAGTAAATTCTATTTCTGGCAGTGGACCTGTTGGTCTCAGCACAGTTGACTTTCCTCTTCAGTTGTCTCAATTGGTTTATTTAGTTTTTGGCTTCAGGATGCAGTTTCAGAGAGATAAGTTCATTTCACTTAAATAACATTATATTTTAATGTTATATTACCCCTTGGCCTAGTCTATTGACTTCATGTTGTTTTGAAAAGTGGTCTTTGAGGGTGGTGCCTTCATTAAAGATTATTTTATAATTATTAAGGTCAAATTAAGCCTTAAGTGGGATGCCTTTATTTAAGTGAAGAATTTAATTAAAAGGAGTCAAATTGAAGATTTGAAGAAAGGGACGCCATCTCTTGGGATTAGGGTTTTGACTCTGAAAAAGAAGGTTAGGGTTTCGAGAAGGTCAACAGCAAATTATAAAAGGAAGCCTTGGGTTCTCTTTTCGATATCTTTGGTCTACAGTATTGTTACTCTGTGCCGGAATGGTATTGGATCGCTTCGAGGAATGAAGGCCTCCTAGCTCGGGCATTGCTTCTTGCTTGCAACACAACAACTAGTGATGAGATAGTGTAATTTGTGAGTTTTGCATTGGGTTTTGAGCATTGTATTTAGCTTGTGCCTTGTTAGTTCATTTTTGCATATTAGAGGTTTTCCAGATATTGCATTTTTAGCTACAAAAGATTTGTGTTTTTATTCATAAGTCAAAAAACAACAAAAATATTGTTCTGGGTATTGTCTTATTCTCATTGTCTGGTCAAGGCGTCACTTTCCTCCAGTTTGCAGATTTTTTAGAGATAGCTGTGATTTTAAAAGGCAGATCACCCTTTTTTGCAAGCCGTACCATCTGCCCTTGCATTGGAATTTGTGCATAAATGATATATAGCCTTTTGATCTGTTTTTAGTGTTATATCTTAGGCGCCTTCATTGTTAGGGAGTATTGCATTTTGTTTCATGGCAATCGGATGATCTATGAGAGAGATATTAGCATTTTAGCATGGTAATAGGTTGCTGGTTATATGTTTAAAGGTGCAGGTCTGTCATAACAGATTTGAGAAATCTGCCTTATCCTTATTGGATTCGTGATAAGAGATCTTTAATGGCTATGTGAAGGATTCCCTATTATTGTAACATTTTTGAAGAGTAGCTAATACTTGATCTTGCAGGCAATAATATCTATTGTAAGCTGGCAGTAGTACTGACCAGTAGTTCCTTAATATTGCTTTATCATGTGTTGGCGTAACAACTAACACCTCTGGAGTACAAGTTGTTATGAACAGCCTATGCACACTACGCAATGAGTGCTCTTCGAATTATGGAGGGGAAGCTCCCTCGATGTACTTTGACAAATATACTTTGCAAAGGAAAAATAAGCTAAAACTACTTCCTGTCTTTTTGTTTCAGCTGCTAGAGGCACAAGACTTTCTTGAAAGAACTTTTACGTTGCAGCTGAGTTTTCTCTGGTTTTGCAAATCAACTAAACTACAACTTATATCTATCCAATCTCCTCAGGAAAACAGAGCAAGAGGAAACGGAGCAAGGTTTGACTATCTGACGATAAGCGGGTTTAGACTCTCTACTTGAAGGCAAGGTGGGCACAACTATCATCTCAATCTAAACCAACTTATTGGGCACAACAGATTTAAGAATTTACCAAGACGATCTTATGAAACCCTAGGTGGTATAACACTTGATCGAATCAGCAAAGCCTTCACAAAACAGCCTTTATCTTTATAATCTCACGAAACCCTAGGTGGTATAACCTTCAATTATATTGATAAAGATTCACAAAACAGATTTATCGCTGCAACTTCTCGAAACCCTAGGTGGTATAACGATCGATCACAATGGTAAATTAACACAAAACAGCCTTATCACCTTAATCTTTTGGAACCCTAGGTGGTATAACAATTGATTTCAATGATAAAGATGTTCAAACAGATATATCTAATCTATGGAAAGAATTCAGCATCACAATCTTTCGAAACCCTAGGTGGTATAACAATCAATTGCAATAGTGAAGACACATGAACAAATACGAAAAAGAGTAATATTGAGGGCAAGGTGGGCACAGCATATATTCCTCTCTCAAGCAAAAGTTATTTACAAATGAGCGTAAGCTCTTATTTATATACATCAAGGTGTAGGGAACCCTAAAATCACCTTGTGTTATCTATAGTTCCTGCAATGCATGCAAGCAATGCGCCCAACCCTAATTAAGCAAACTATACAGTTAACTGGGCAACTACCCTCAGTTTAACTGAAACATCTAATCTAAAAATGGACAATTGTGCGAGCATGCACGTCCTTATTAAAACAAGTTAACTGGAAGACTATCATCAGTTAACGAAAACCCTAAATACAACTCCAAGTGTAAGAAGGCGATTCTCAGAATAGGTATGCATGTGATGACAACCCCGAGTTAACTGAAAAGGGTAACATCCAGTTTAACTCGTGTGTGTGAAGTCTATTCTGAGAAGTGGGAACTGAAGTTCACTGTGTGTGATCTCGAGCAATCAACCCTCGAGCAATCAATGAGATTGTTGACTGTGTCACTGTCCGGAGCGATGAGACTCTGACGAAGAATGCTATGTCGATGCAGCATGTCCTCACCAGCTGTGATCTGAGACTGAAGTTCCCTTCTGCTCCTCGTTGCTTCATCGAAAAGTGTTGACATGACTGTAAGCTGAGTAACCTTACAGCCAACTGTCTCCCCACTGAAAATGGTATGAATGAGTGCCTGGAGTTCTGACTGAACATCTGTAAGCTCCACGTAGGCACCACCCTCAATCTGATATACGGCAGTAGCGAGATACAAGAGTCCTCACAAACCGGAGTGCACTGGTGACGTGCTCTCTACTCTCAGCCAACTCTGATGCTAAACTGTCTTCTATCTTCGCTCTGAAAACCAACTGTCTTCCAAGAGTAGATAGCCTCTCTGTCCTCTGCATCCGTGGCTGTGTCGTAAGCCAAACTCAGGTGAGCAATCAAAATTTCATCCCTGGGTTTGTTGATAGCCATATCCCGTTCCTCATCCTGAAGATGGATACGGAGCTCTCGTGCATTGTACCGCAACTGATATAATTCTGTAAGCATGGTACGGCCTTTAGCAACGAAGTCCTCCTCCCATTCCTCCAAACACTTGCCATATGTAACTAAATGATTGAGCTGACTTTGCTCTGCTGGTGGCTCAAGCATCGGTGGGAGTGTGTTAATGGCTTCTAGTCTGTGCACAAGACTAGAAATGTACTGACGAAGCTGTCTGATTTCAGCCTTGAGGGCTGCTTTATCCTCTCCGTCCTTTAGTATTCTGTCCTTGGCACTATCTGTAGCAACTTGAAGAAGATCAACCTGAGTCTGGCGTGTGCTGCGACCAAGGTTGACTGTGATAACTTCAAAATCCTGAGACTCTAAATCAGCCAAGCTCTTCCCCTGCGGAGGTACAGCAGTCTCGATAACAACCTCCATATCAGTGTTTCTCTCTACGTGAACCATGTTCTTAACTCTCTTATCTGGCGCATCTTGATAAATGTCATCGAAATCGGAATGATTGAGAACATAAGATGGTTGCCTCCTCTTCCTTCCTAGCTGAGTCTCGATCCAAGATGAATCTCTGCTAATGCTACTAGAAAGTGCACTAGCTGACGGGAGAATGCGGTGGTGAGTGTGTGAAGACCCAGCTGCGGTGGAGAGTCCAGGCCAATTCAATGTGAATTGGGACTGGTGGCTGACTCTGAGAAACTAATAGGAGCTTGAGGAGGCCGAGACCTCTCCCAGTCTGGCCGAGACTCTGAGCTGATCTCCCCAGGCGGCTCTATGATAAGCTGTCATCAGGCCTACGAATGTGAAAGCAGTGTAAGCGCCTTGCCCTTTGAATTGTTGAAAGCATGCTTTCTTAGAGGTTACTCCTCTTCTTCTTGATAGGTTTTGGCGAAGAAGGTAGCGTGGGATTCACCACTACTGGCGGCTCTGCTCTGGGCATGCTTACTCTTCTTGTCTTCTTGCTGTCGAGGTAAAGTATACTGTTCTGGATGACTCTACTAGACCTCTCCTTGACCGTTGCATATTCTTTGGCGTACCAATCTACTACTGGCAACGGTTGTGTATCGACCTGCTCTCTGAAAAACTGAGGAAGAACTTCTCCCTCATCATCTGATAAACCTCCACATCCTCGACAAAGAAAACAAA
>VDFB02162354.1:0-26943 GCA_007258455.2 Sequoia sempervirens | reverse complement strand
CCTCCTAGAGGGAGAATATGAAGCAAAAAAGACCCTTAGGAAGTGCCAAGAAAGATAGAGAACCTTTAACTGGCCACCTCGAAGAAGCCTATTTTCTCCTTGATTTGATATTGGGGTGCTTGCCAACAAAACTTCCTACTAGAAAGTTCTCCATTTTCACTAGAGAGTAGTCAAGAGAGGGATCTTTAATTTTGATAGTGGTTCCTTTGTTGAAGAGGACAATCTGAATCCCATTAGAAAATTTATTTGTGTTTCCCAAAAAAGAGGTCTTTCCAACATGGTAGAGGGTTTTGACTAGAGGAGGATATTTTCACAAGAGGTGCTGGGATAAGGGGTGTCCCACCAAACCCATGAGATCTATTAGAAGGCATGAACTATCTGAAAGCAACAAAATCAACACCAAAAATGCACCTGAGAACCATTGGAAGGCACAAACTATCAGAAAGTAGTAGAATCACCACCAAAATGCACCAAAGAGGAATCCCAAGAACCAAGAGATTCTTTCCTAGCACTCGAGTTCCACCCATAGCTCATTTTAAAAATAATATAAATTATAGTATAGTTGAAGGGGACATAGAGGAAGAAAATTTGACACCCTTAAGAACCCTTGAATATTTCAATTTCATGATGTTTCTACCTAACAATTTGAAAACAAGAATTAAAATGTAATGAGATAAAGGGTCTCCCTATCAAAGACCCTTTCCACTATTAGAAATAACCAAATTTTAACCCAAATTTTAACATTTAGGAGTAGTAACACATTCCTTAATCAAATCCAAAACTTTCTCTTGAAACCCAAATTTTGTTAGAGTTTTAAAAATAAAATCCCAAGAAACTTTATTATAGGCTTTCGAAACATCAAATCTCAAAACCATACCTTATTTATGACTCTTTTTCATGGAGTGAATGACTTCATGAGTAGAGATCACAACATTCAAAATTTATCTTTCTAGCATAAATCCTTTTTGATTAATGGAGATTATATTATCTAGAAAGGATTGGAGTTTGTAGACTAGGACTTTTTTTAAAACTTTATATATAGTGTTACATAGGTTGAAATGTTTGAAACCAAGCGTAGAAAGTAGCTCAGGCATTTAGTGAATAGGAGTGATAAAATTATTATTGAGTTGTTTAAACAACCTCCTAATTATAAAAAAAACACTAGTAGTGACAGTAACATCCATCCCCATAATGTCCTAGAAGTCTTGAAAGAAGGTTGGAGGGAAATCATCCGGACTAAGGGCCTTAAAATCCCACAAAAGGAAAGATAGCCAGCTTAACTTCCTCCTCAGTATCATGGGCAAGAGATTTGAAAGTTTTCTTCCTCCAAAAGGATCAAAGGGATACAATATAATATTTTATCAAAAAGAAGATATGAGCATTGATTATGAAAATTCAAAAGAGCATGGTAGTAATTAGATGCTAGCTAACCTAAATCCTTATCAAAATAAACCATAACCCGATTTTCATCTAACAACTTGGTAATTGCATTCCTCTTCCTATGATGAAGGAAATATTGGTGGATAAAAGAAGAAGTTTCATCTCGAGCTTTTTTATCCATTGAATTCTACATTTCTATTTTCAAGAAAACTCTTCTTTTTGCATAATATCCTTCCAATATTTTAGGAGAGAGTTTTTCTAAAGGAGGGTTGTCTCATCTATGTTACCTTCAGCCACACAACTATGAAATTTCATTAAGTTATCAGCTATGATATTGAGTAGTGAATACATTTATTGCTTGAACTTATTTGGTTCAACATAATAACAATACCTCATGATGCTCCATTGGCCTCACTTATACAAAAGTCTACATTAGGCCAAATATTGTTGGGTGATCCCACAATAGTGGTTTACAATTTTTGGCCAAACTGGACACTGAAATTATTATTTTTAACTAAATCTTCACATTCGAACACCTATAGCAGCTAAATCATGAGGAATTTGAAGATGATGCAAACTAGAGTCTCGTCACATTTTGTCCTGGAGATTCTAAAATATTTTTTCAAAAATTTTTGGAATCAGATTGCACTTTTTTCCATCTCCCACAAAAACGGTTTTTTTCAAAAACAACATTTTTAAAAAGTGGCACAATCAGTATAATGCATAACTTTTTTCCATGAAGGATAAAATTTAATTTTTCAATTTAGATTTGTAACTCTGATATCTAGTGCTTCCACTTGGTTAGATATTTTTTTATTGAATATTTTTTCTTTAATCAATTTTTTCAAAGTCAAACCAATTACAATTCAAACATAATGCAACCGTATAATGCGAATTTTTGTATATATCAAAAATTCTTTTGTTTTTGTTGGATCAAGGACTTCACAATATTCCGTGCACTCATATTTTTCAAATTTTTTTTGATAATCTGCTATTTTTCCACATGTGCAAAATAGAGACCTTCATTTTCGATGAAAAACCTATGTTTAATAAAACTAAAAAAACAAATACATAATAAAACCAAAACATATTCAAATTATATTCGTTGGATAGCTCGTTCTGAGGACTACCCAATTCCAGTTGGGTTTGTGAAGATTCCTCCATTTTCATCCTCAACCCAAGCTCCAAAGTTCCAAATTTTAGGTTTTTTTATGTCTTAGGGGGGATGAGGCATAAGGGGGGTTCATACAAACCCCTAGGGGTTCACTCGAATCCCTTCACTATGCTTTTTTTTTTTTGGCGGCCAAAGTTCAAAGGGGTTCAGTCTAACCAACATGTTCGTACGAACCCCCAAAAGCACATTTTTTGCCTTGGGGTCATTTTTTGTGAGTTTTCCTTCTTCACTTGAATTGTAAACCACTATTGTGGCTTCACCCTGTTGGTAGTGTTTATGAAGTTAGTTTTAGACATTTTCATTTTTTGGAGAAGTAGAATATCATTTTTTTTCAATGATCAAATTTCAACAAAAAATATTTATGAGGACTATAAAGTCCTTAAATATTCCATGATAAGGTTCTCATTTTAGAGTCTTCCTAGAGGAAACCTCAAAATAATTATATCTCCCTTTAGTAATCTCCTAGACAATATCAATTTTCCTTATTCCTCTATGAGAGGGTCTTCCTTTTTTCCATCAATACCCACATTCGTTGGTTTCCTAGTTTCTTTTCGGACATTTTTCATTTTTTTATTGGGGCTAACTAGGTTTTTTGATTCACTTACATTTTTTACAACTACTATTATCATCAATCAAAGAAAGAGCATGTTGAACCAAATTAATAAGAGCTTGATTTGTTTATTCTTCCATAGTGAGGATAGATCCCTTTGTGGTGACTACTTTCTTGATCTATCATTTTCATTGGAACATAGTTATGTGTTCTCATGAGTAACAAAGGTAGAGAAAAATTCACTCTAAAGAAGAGAAACAATACCATCCTAGTTCATTTCTTTTTTCTTAGGTTGAGTAGAGCAGTTTTCCCAATTTATAACATTCTTTCCACAACTAGGGATTTCTTCATGTTTAGGAGTGATTAACTCATTAACCTATTTGTTTATTAATTGTTTATCCATAATGGATTTATCTTTCAATCTAAAGACTCAAAAGACCATAAGTTACTTTCCTTGTTAAATCTAAAATATTTTTCCATGTGGAAACCAAGGTTGAATCTTTCATCTTCGCTTGAGGGGAAACCATATGCTTAAGGAGGTTGACTTCAAAAGGGTAGGTTACCCCTTAGAACCCTCCAAAGATGAAGGCTCCAAAGGCACACAAACCAACTTGTTGAGATTAACCAAAGGTTCCATCCCTTTAAAAATATGAACTTTTTCAACTTTCTTAGGTGTTGTATATTGACTTATCAAGTGTCCAAACTTTCAAATTTTTTGATAAAAAACTTTTGAATTTTCATACAGAATGGGTTGAACACTTTTTCCAAATTTAGCTCGACCAAGGTTATGGAAGTAGGAAAAATTTTAAATGCATCCACATTGACATAGAACCTAACAAAGACAAGCCTAGAATTATCCTTTGTCACTTTGTCCACTATTATAAAATTCCCAAAAGAGTTAACAATATAGGGAAAAGTCTATCATCCCAAAATTCAAGAGGTGGACCTAGAAGCCACACCCAAACAAGAGTAGATATGGTTAGATCTACATTAGGATTGAAACTTTACTTCCGTCTACAAAGAGATAGGTTGCATTTTCCATAAATCCAAGGCCCTCTAGAAAGAGCCCAAATAAGGTCCTCCTAAAGGGTAAACTTGGAAATGAACATCCCTTGACATAACAGTAATAGATACACTACCCTTAGGTTTCCATTTGTGAGAAGCCCATCTCCTAACAATATCAATATTGGGATGAAAGGAAAAGAACTTAACCACTAGAGAATTTTCCATCGAAGAAATAATTTTGTTCACTTTTGAGTCCAAAAAATTTATAGTTGTTCTATTGTCACAAATGGATAGCTTGAGAATATCATCTAAGAAACTAGTCACACGGGTCTCAAGGTCTCTACTTGAAAGGGCATCTATCCATTTCTTTGAGCCACACAATGTATTGTCAAAAGTAGCAGAGGTACAACCTAAGGACACAAAAAAATTAGGAGGGGAACCAACAAAATCACAAGGAGGGAGTGGAGGAGTGTGTGGCCCTTCCAAGCTATCCAACCTCATTCCCACCCAAAAGTAAATGAACAAAAAAGGAGTAGCAAAGAAATAGAGTTCAAAATTATAAGAAAAGCTAGAATTAGAGGCGAGAAATCTCAATTGTTGACGTGGTGGAGGGCAAACTCATGATTTTTGAACCTAGATTGATGTCTCTACAGGCATAAAGCCCCACAATCACACCCCGTGATTTTTTAACCTAGATTGATGTCTCTATAGGCATAAAGCCCCACTATTACACCATAAGCTATCTCCTTCAAATTTTGGGGGTAAGTAATTTCAATTTTTGACATGGTAGAGGGAAAACTTGCAAGGTTAAAATTTGGGGGTAAATGATCTCAATTGTTGACGTGATATAGGGAAACCTCATGAGGTTTGAACCTAGGTTGATGGATCAACAAGAAAAAAGATCCATCATCACATCAAAGTCTCCCTTGAAAAATTTGGGGGCAATAAATCTCGATTGTTGATGTAGTAGAGGGTGACCCCATATGGTTTGAACTTGGGTTGATGTCTCTACAAGCATAAATCCCCACAATCACACCATAGGGTCTTCCCTAAAAATTTGGGGGTAAGCAATCTCAATTGTTGACATGGTGGAGGTAGACCCTGTGAGGTCCAAACCTAGGTTGATGGCTCTACATGCATAAAACCCCACTATCATACCACAAGCATAAATTGAGATCAACTATTCATCTTCAATATATCACAATTCTAGTTGAGAAAGCAATTATTTTGGCAATTAGCAAAATATTTTTAAACTGAGTTCATCACAAACTCTCTATCTAAGGTTTGTGTGCATATTAGAGTGAATAATTTCTAATTTGTTCTTACTTGTATTATTCTAATTTATATTCTAATTTGTTCTTTTTCTGCAAGTTATCTTCATCATTATGTTTTACATAAATACAATCACATACCTCTGATGGAAAAAGATTCCCATGCCTCTGCGTTTAGGTGATAAAGATATCGGGCATGACTGAGTTATTGGCAATTTGCAGATTGCCAAGTCTTTAAGATTACGTGTTAAAAGAGATTGGGTGCGACTCAATCACTGCTAATATTTGTCTTCATTGTCTTTAATTTCTCTGACATGATAATGTTGAAGATATTGGGCATGGCTGAATTATTGGGAATTTGACACATTCAAGGAACTTACCAAAAAATCTAACTCATTTATTCTCTTGAGTTCAAACCTGAAAAATCAACTCATTTGTTCTCTTGAGTTCACACCTGAAATTTGATATTGAAATGTTTCTGTTTTTGTTTTTTTTCCTTTTAGACAATAACTGATGTAAGCAGACAAGAGACTATTTTTATTACACAAAGACAAAAGAGACATGATCGTGAGAGAGATCTCATCAACTCCTTCAATCATGATTAGATATTTTTGGTGGGCTTGTAACATTTATTATTGAAAAAGAGGTAAAGGTGGATTTTGGTCACAGTTTATGGAGATTTTTTTTAATTGTAACGCATATGTTTATAACATATAATCATATTAGTAATATGATTTTGTGTGAATCTAGTTTATAACATTTCTATATTTTAATTTTATCATCATTCATTTTTATAGATTGATTTTAATTCTTAAGTTTCTAATTCATCAATCTAGATCAAATTAATGAGTGTGGGTTTAATTTGGATCATTTTTATAATTGCAAATCAAGATTTTGAACTTTTGAAATTCAAATTTAAAATAAATCTTACTAATCATTATAAGGTGACCTAGAACACATTTTGCGTTTTTGATATACGAAAATGGAAAGTAGGGTCACAACCCTATTACAACGCAAATTTGAAGGCTATGAGGAGCAAATCCAAAAATCCACTAACCAAAGACTAGCAACTTAAAAAAGAAAAGTACCACACAAATAGCAAACAAATAGTAGCAAAAACTACCAATTACATAATGTCTGTTGGAGAGACACATTTCTCCAATCAAATTATTTACTAATTATGTACATTTGTAGAAATATTTTCCCTCTACAATAATATAATATATTAAAAATTGTTTAATAATAAAACTCAATTATAACACATGCATGTACTAAAAAAAAATTACAAAATACAATTAACTTTTTAAATTGAAAAAAATAAATTATTGAAGAAATATAATAAAATAACACCACTAATAGCACTCAATTTCTGAATTGACCACCCCCATCAAATCAACTTTGCAGGATTTGGCATTATTAAAACAACCGCCCAATTGGAAAGTCTTGATATTCTAGATTATAGATTATCTCATCACATGTTTATTAAAAGAAAACTCATCAAATCACATGTACAAAATATAAAACTCCTGAGAAATATTTCTATCTCTTAGGCATATGATAATATTATGGAATCCTTTTAATATGTGCATGTAATAGCGATATCCTTGATTAAGATATGCATCCTCTTAATCAAAGATTAATGTCACATCCTCCTACATTTGCCAGTTGCCTCTAATCTTCCATTAATTATCTTAATCAACTATTTGCACAACCTTAATCAAAGTCATTAGCCACTTTTAGCACCACTTTTTAGTCAACCTTTTCATTTGCCTTTCTTGGCATTGACCCTCTTTCCCATGTGAATTTTTAATTCACTTTTATTCACCCTAGGTTTCTCTCCTCCCCATGTGAATTTTTATTTCACATTTTATCCTTCCAAAGCTTCTAGAACATTTGACTCGTCATCTCATCTACATGTGCCCAATTTCCAACTTTTTGGAGACCCTCTCTTATCCATTAGATCATCCTAAGAATGTGAATTTTTAATTCACATTTATTTCTCCAACCACTTTCTCTTTTCCCATGGAGATTTTTGAGGAATTCCAAAATTTCTCAAATGTCATTTTCATTCTCACTTAGGGACAAAAAGTTCCTTTTTGAGGAAATCTTCTCACTCCCCAAGGTACTTGGAAGGTACTTGTCCTTCCTCCACATCATGTACCTCCCTTCCACATCACCTACACATCATCTCACCCCTAGCCACTTCACATTCCACATGTCATTATGCCTGATATAGGTTAAGAGACCTATAGGTTAAGAGACAAGCCTTTGGATTTCTCCTGAAATAAAATAATTGACCTAATAATTTACAATATTATTTTCAACATCATATTATAAATAACATATTGCATTGGACAATTCAGATCAAGAGATATCCTTAATAAGGAGATATCAAGAGATATTTTATTGAAAGGACCCTTGTTGTTTTAATACCAGTCTTTGTTGTTGTAATAGTCTTTGTTGTGATTTGGATCCTTGAAAGGACTTTGCTTCATTAAGTTCTGTTAGACATTTGCTGGAGATATTATTTCTGAACACAAGTAGCTATCGTGAGTAGCTGTGGACCCGCAGTAAGACCGTAAATCTCTTGTTGAAGCCTAAGGATAGCCATGTTGTGGAGTGAGCAGGAAGACAAAAAACATAGCAGCAAAAGGATAAGCGAACGCAAGTAAGTTCTATTTCTCCATCATGGCTAGTTAGCGCTCTATGAATCCAAGTGGTTCTCTTTCTTCGGTTATTCATAATCACTTTCAAGATAAAGAAGAACTCGTAGATGAAAGTGGCAATTTTAAATTTCCAGATGTTAAGATCTTTGATTTATATCCTAAAAAAGGCATAAAGGCTAAAATGATGAATTCTGTGAGACAATATGAGATTAACCTTCGGGTTTCTGGTGTTGGCATTTGCCCAGTTTATTTTCCATTTTTACTTCCTGATGATATTAAGAGATGGAAAGAAAAAGGATTCTTTCATGTGCATTTTTCTCTTGTCGATATTATTTTGCATCCTCATTTTAGTTATGATATAGGGGCCGAATACTTTGCTACTCTCATAGACACCCGATGTAGGATATGGGATCAAGCAGTTGTTGGACAATTCAGAGGTCGTCTTGTTAAATCTTCTGATAACACTAAAGGTGGAGATGCTCGTATGTCTGTGCGACCCAACTTTACTATCAATCTTGATGACAAATATGTCTAGTCTACATTTTGTCTCCTTTTACAGGTTAAAGGAGTTGTCTTACAACTAGATTCTATGTATGCTACTGTAGGTGGTACGTGTGTATATAGGTTATTAAACACTATTTTTCCTCCTTCCAAGTTTCCAACCGGGGTAAGTTATACAGAAACAAATACCAATGTTGATGACTTTGGTAGACACATTGATGCAACTGGGTTTGGTATAGGTTTCCCTGTGATTGAAAAATCGATCAATCATTCTCAACCCAAGTTCCAAGATCTTCCAACCCCTGGTTCCGGTTTGTTCTCTAAAAGACCCAGAACACAAAGTAGAAGGCTTGCTACTATTGATCTTCAGTCTTTACCTGATGAAACTCTATTCACCCAGCCTAAAGCCTCGACCAGTGACAGACCTAGCATGTCTATGCGCTCTTATTCCATGTCATGCAATTTTCCAAGCATGTCCCACAAGCCATATATTGACTACAATCCTGAAGAGTCAATTGGTCCTAGTCAATTTCCCTTGTATAAACAACCATCTGTTAATCCATATCCTTCTCGAGCATCCCTAGCAACACTCTCTGATCTTAGCAGTAATCCTAAACTTATGGATAGGTTGGCTCGACAAGTTAGTCAGAAGCTTGCTCTGACACCTAAAAATGAGCAACAACAAGATCAGAAAGGCAAAGGTATAAAGCTCACAAAAATGGGAGAAAAAGGTTGTATGATGAAAGAAAAATTACCCAAGCCCAAACTCCTGAGAGCTGGTTCTGAGAAAAAGAACAAATACAAGATGGAATTTAATAATTAGGAATAGGAGATAATCAGTTATGAACTAGGCAGATGGCCTACTCCTAAGACTTTCATAGTTATTAATTCTAATAGGAAATTGTGGGGAAAATATGAAGCTAGACTTCATACTGAGTTGGGGAAGAAACAAAAGAATTCTGAAGCCCAACACAATTGGATGGCACAGTGGATGATTTCTGCCCAAGATAATATTGATGACATGGCTGTAGATATTAGATTTTGTGGTGACCAAACTTTAGAATCTCTAAATAATATAGAGATAGTTTCTGAAGATCAACAAAAGCATGATTCTGTTTTGAAAAATGTTGAGCATTACTGTGGAACTCTGTCTAATGATATTACCAGTGTTAACTATGATGTTACTCAAGTACATAACAGTGTGAAGACTGTTATTTCTACACAACAACATCAAGATAATTACCTGACACATATTTATGATGATCATCAAACAAATGAAAGTTCTAGAAAGATTGTTGATATTGAAAATAAGAATCTATTGGATTTAGTGGCCAAAAAATTAGAAAAGGTCAGGTTGTATACAAAGAAGATTAGAGCAACACAAACTGGTAAAGATAGTTCAGAAGAAGAGGACAGAGAAAGAAAGGGAAAGACAGTAGAACCTCCCAGACATAAGAAGGTTTTGATCCAAAGGAGAAAACCATTTCATTGTGAGGATGATAAAGCCTCTACTTCAAGAAAACCTTCTCATAAGCCAACTCTACATGTTCCCATGCCAAAAGTTAAGGAACATACTCTAGCCACCAAGGAGGAAACACTTAAAAATTGGCTTGAAGAATTGGGCGTAGATCAAGAACAAGAAGAACCAGTCTACATGGATGAACCTGGTTATGCAAACAAAGAATTTGATGTTGAATCTTCAGATGTAGATACATTAATTGTTTCTGATACTTTGAGTGATTCTAATTCCTCTGTAAATAGTAACTATGAAGAAATTGATTTAGATTTTTCTGATTACAAGCAATTAGAAGAAAAAGAACCATGGGAATCATTAAAAAAGCTAACCATGGACATTGAAATGCAAGAACCAGTTACAGAAAACCTAAAACCTGAACAGATGCGACCTTATGCATCTAGTGGTTATATTTTGAATATTGATAAATTGGTTAATCCCTATGAAGCCATTTGTACATGGACTGATACATTAGAAAATCTATTTGAGAGAAGTGGCTCATGGACTGAACCTGCAAAGGTTCTTTATGATGTAAGATTAATGTCTGGAAAATTGAGAAACTGGTGGAATAATCTACCAGACCAAGGCCCAATGCCTAAGAACATTCATGCTCAGACAACAGATCCAATTTTGGTGGATCCAAAGAATTTAGGAAAAGATGATATCTTCCAAGCTGGTTTTCATGAATTTAAATGGTTATTGACAGATCTTTTCTGTGATGATATTTCTAATCAAGCCCTCGAAGCTAATAAGATTCTGCAATCAATGAAGCTCAAGAATTTAGCTAAATTTGATGAGTATAATTGCATGTTTGAATCATACATGGTTGCAGCCAATAAGCTGTATGACTTAACCACAAAACAGTATTATTTGAATTCTCTTCCTTGTGGTTTGGGTGCATGGGCACAAGATTATCTCATCAGAAAAGAACATAAACAGCTTGATGATGTTAGTTTTCCTACAATTAAAAGGTTGATTAGATATAAGCTGGAAAAACAATGTTTGTTGGGTGCTCTTCAACTCAACAAGGAAGAATATAATTATACATGTAACCTCAAAGAATTTTGTGATCTTCCTCCTATTAATCAACTCAAAGATTTCCAGCAGTTGAAATAGTTCAAACGATGAAGTTGTGGCAGGAAATGCAAGTGCAAAAGGTGCTCTCGCTCTAACTACCATGAAGGTGAATATACTTTCAGAAGAAGCAAGCATGGTAGGTATAAGTCCAAAAAGAGGTATAGGGCAGTCCCCTATAAGAGGAGAAAGTTTCATAAAACTCCTCCATATTTGTTAAAGAAAAGGAGTAATCAAGCCCCAAAAAGAATTAAATGTTTTATCTGTAAAGGGCCGCATTATGCTACCAACTGTCCTAAAAAGTTAAATCCTGGTACAAAGATATATGCAATGTTTGAACAAGATAATCCAGGATGGGAAGTAGTTGATAGCAGCAGTATAAATGAATTACAAGATTTATATGAATTAGTAGAAGTTGTTCCTGATTCCAGCTTTATGCTAAGATTTAAAGATGCTAAGGATCGTTAACGCCAAATGAAAAATCTGTCTGATTCTAGTTTAGAAAGTTCAGATCCAGATGAGGATTTCTTAACCTCACTCCTGAAAACTACTTTGCAAGATCTGAAAGTTCAAATTCAGATTGAAAAATCTAAAGATCCATATAAGATGGCAGGAACAAAAGAAGAACGCAAGAAAGCTGTTCATCAACATTTGACTAAGCTAAAGACTTTAGAATCAGAAAAAGCTAAAGTAGAAAAACAGCTTAAAGTTCAGAAAAAACCCTCCAAAAGGGATACAAAAGACCCTTACCATGGATACAAGATTCCTCCATGGCAGAGAAAAGGAAAAGAGAAAGAAAAGTCTTCTTCCAACTCTAAACATTCTAATGCTGACCCTGATATTATTGCAATATTTAAGAAATTTGACCTTCTAATGACTGATGTGGCAAATCTTAAAAGATTGCTAAAAACTTAGCAAAAAGAAATAAGAAATCTCTCTGCAGAGGTAGGAGAAATTAAAGATATTTTATTTAAGGCAGAACAACAAGCTAAGCAGAAATTTGGTTCTGAAGAACAGTCAGCAGAAGACTCAGAAGGCAACAGCACAAGCAATAGTTTGATAGAGAAAACAAATGATAGATCTTGTTATCTCCTGCTTGCAATTAACGGCAACTATATCCGGATAAATTTTTGTTTCCCTAGATATAAGAAAATTCATCTTGATGCATTTGTGGATACAGGTTCTTCACGCTCATTGGCAAAAACTAATGTTATTCCTCCTCAGTTTTGGAAAGAAAGACCTGATATTCCACACAGTTATGCTATTAATGGTGAAAGGATTCAAATGGGCAGGTATGCATAGGATGTTCATATAGAAATAATGGGTAAGACATTCATCACTGATTTTATTGAATATAATGATTTAGAAGATGATGTTTTATTGGGATTTATGTTTCTTACAAAATATGAGCCTCTCCAATTTTGGAAACATAAAGTTGCTTTAAGACATGAGGAAGGCCAAATTGAAATTCCTGCTTTAAAAATTGTGAATCACAAGTTTGAACAAAGTGGGAAAAAGAAGCAGAAAGAATCAGTGAAAGAAGCTACAGAAAAAACTCCTAACGTCTTTAATGAAATTAGACAAAGATTTGAAAAGGATTTGTGCAGTTTGAACCCATTACAATTCTGGTCCCAGGATCATGAAGAATGTGAGATTCAGATACGGCCAGAATGCACATCTGTTATACCTCATGAACCTAATTATTTAATGAGTCCTAAAGAAGTACAAGAAATGGATGAGCAGTTACAGGAATTACCCAGTGGACTTTTCATTCGTCCCAGTAAAAGTCCATTTGCATGCCCTGCTTTCCTTGTGAATAAAAGAGCAGAACAAATAAGAGGTAAAAAGAGATTGTGCATCAATTATAAGCCTTTGAATGATATAATCCTTCCTTTCAATTATCCCATACCATTTAGTTCTGATTTAATCAAAAGAACTACAAATAAAAAGGTATTTTCAAAGTTCGACTGCAAATCTAGTTTCTGGCAAATCAAAGTAAAGGAATCTGACAAGTATAAAACAGCGTTTTCAGTCTCTCAAGGACTATATGAATGGAATGTCATGCCTTTTGGTTTATGTACAGCTCCTGCATATTTTCAAAGACACATGGACTAGGCACTCAAACATTTGAAAGATTTTTGTGTTGTTTATATAGATGATATTCTTATTTTTTCAGATTCAGTTACTGACCATTTGCAGCATTTAAAAGAACTTTATGCAGCCATTAAACAACATGGGATATGCCTTACAGCCAAAAAGATGGTAATTGGTCAAAGTCATATTGATTTCCTTGGTTTACATCTGAATGACGGCCAAGTGCAACTTTAGCCTCATATTTTGCAAAGAATTCAAGAATTTCCTGATATACTCCAAGATAAAAAGCAAATTCAGAGATTTTTGGGTTGTCTGAATTATATACCTCCTTTCTACAAAGGATTAGCTGAAGATCGCCATGCTATCCAGTCTCATCTTAAAGAATGAAAAGAAGGATGGTCACTTGAAGCTACACAGGCAGTTCAAAGGATCAAGGATAAATGTCAATATTTACCATCCCTACAAAATCCTATTTTGGATTTACCTCTCTTTTTATATACTGATGCATCTGATAATACTTGGTCTGTTGTATTGATACAAGAAAATGAAAATGGAAAGAAGAATATATGTGGTTATCGCTCTGGAACATTTTCAGATTCTAAAAGCAGATATCATATTTATGAAAAGGAGATACTGGCGGTAAAAAAGGGTCTAGAAAAGTTCAAAATATTCCTCAAGCTAGTACATTTCACAGTCCGAACAGATAGTCAAGCCATGAGAAGCCTGCTAAAAAAGAAGCCTAATAAGGATATTGCTCAAGGCAGAATAGCTAGGTGGTATTTTGAATTTCTCAGTTATGATTTTGATATTGAATGGATCAAAGGAGAAAATAATCCACTAGCTGATGCCCTGACTAGAGAACTTGCAGGATCAATCTAAACTGATCTTGAGTTTAATTCTCCTGATTGGTACAGGCCAGATGGTATCGCCATGTATATGGTTAATTATGGAAATGGTAATATGATTACTCTTCCTACTCTTCCAAAGGAGATAATTATTACTTTGTTGGAATCTTATTTTTTGAATAAATGGCTTCGTAACATGCAAAACTTGATTCATTATCATCACCAAGGATTAGTTGATCCAGATGAAGAAGAGGATTTTAAAGCTACTTTTGGGTTAGCACAAGCTCCAATTAAATTTTGGTGTGGAAATAATTCTATTCACATTCGCATCAAAGGATTATTTGGCATGAATTGGTCAAAACAGAGCAAGATGAATCTGTTGAAAGGATTAAAATTTAGTTTTATCACCCGAATCAGTTTTGATCAAGACACTGTTGAAGAATATGCTGATATTGTTGGAGCTCGATTTAATCCTAACATGCAAGAATTTCTAAATTTGTTATATCCTGAATTACACAGCACAATGCATGATTGTATGTGCCAATACTTGGTGCATTATCCCAGAACAGGATATCACTTTCCCAAACTTGAATTATATCCTCTAGAAGCCAAATGGAAGCCAGAAGTTAAGATTCAAAATATGGAAATTTGCCTCAAACCAACACTCCTTGAGAAAAGAATGGAATTAGATCTTTCCTATTCCCAAGATTATGTGGTTCAAATTGACTATGCATTTAACCCCAGACCTGAAGATTGGGTTCAAGCTTATCAGGAGTTACCAGATCAATTATTAGATCCAATCCAATTCTGATGGCTAGCACATGGGCTTGTATGTGCCGTGACATCACCCATGTTAAGATGTGACAACAGGATGCAACCCTATCTGAAAAAGCAAGATCCCTGTAGCCACTTACGGGTGTTAAGTGGGCCCTTCTCACTCACGGGTGCGATAAAAGTGACTTTATTCTCCACTATGTTAGTGCTCATGACAGACTGCTTAACAACTATCTACTCCATAGTGTGGTAGGTTAGTGGGACGCGTGTCAAAAATGTATGGACGGATTCCAAATTTATTGTAATATGCCATGAGGTTACAAGCTCAGCCTCTCCTATAAATTGTTGAGGATGCCTCATTCTTGGCATCGGTGGTCTAGGATTGGAGTCTAGTTTTAAGAAGAAGTCCTTAGTTTGCATATCAGACTTATGCTCTCTCCTGCACTTCGAGCGATCTGGATGATCAGAATCTGAATGCATTATGAATGTAATCTGTACATGATATAATAAAGTTTGCTTTCTTCCTTTTCATATCCATCATTGTTGTTATTCCGCACAAATTGGTAGGTCACTTAGTTATGCGTTGTCTTCTTGAGAATGTTGTTTTGAGTTGGGATTTTGGGCCTTCTGTGTTCAATTTCTGCTTAAAAGACGTTCTATTTTGGCTTACTCCTACGGGCTGCAATGTTTCTTCTCTCTTATTGGTGGTTGTGGATTTGTTGTCTTTAGTGGATGATTGGGCTGGGTTCAGGGTAGCTTTCACTATGGTTCCAGCTGCTAATCTAGTTGAAGGAGGAAAGGTAACTGATTGAAGTATCTTGTGTTGTCCTTTGTGGTGCTTTCGTGGGCCTTGGATTTTTCTTGTTATGCAATGTCTCCTTGAGAGAAAACATTGTTGTATTTTGCGTATTCATTGTATAAAAAGTTTTGGTTTGGGTGTGGTTCTTGGGAATTTTCTACAGATACCCCTTGAAGGACATCGAAGAACTACAATCAACTATACCATTTTTATCTTAGTTATGGGGTAGTAGGTTAGTTGATTATGTTTTATCAACAGATGAAGTAACTAGTAGAGTAAGTTGGAGGGATGTTTCCCAATCACAACTAATATTGGATCAATAGAACTTGATTCAAAGTATTTTAGTAGAGAGGTTAGTGTTTCTAACAAGAAAGCCTGACCGAGTCATATGGGCACCCTCCAAAGATGGTTTCTATTTAGTTAAGCAGGGGTATAAATATATCCTGAATAAAGAATTATAAGTGAAATCTCATAGAGATTTTTCTATTAATAGATGATATAACTTAAAATAATAGTTTAACATATTGTAGGAGAAATATAGATGATATCTCAAGAAATATAGATGATATAGGCCTCCTAACCTATAGGATATATCAAGAGATATCCTTAAACTGCTTTTTCATCAAAAAGCAGTTGTTGGACAATTCAGAGGTCATCTTGTTAAATCTTCTGATAACACTAAAGGTGGAGATGCTCGTATGTCTGTGCGACCCAACTTTACTATCAATCTTGATGACAAATATGTCCAGTCTACATTCTGTCTCCTTTTATAGGTTAAAGGAGTTGTCTTACAACCAAATTTTGTGTATGCTACTGTAGGTGGTAGGTGTGTATATAGGTTATTAAACACTATTTTCCTCCTTCCAAGTTTCCAGCCGGGGTAAGTTATACAAAAACAAATACCAATGTTGATGACTTTGGTAGACACATTGATGCAACTGGGTTTGGTATAGGTTTCCCTGTGATTGAAAAACTCATCAATCATTCTCAACCCAAGTTCCAAGATCTTCCAACCCCTGGTTCCGGTTTGTTCTCTGAAAGACCTAGAACACAAAGTAGAAGGCTTGCTAGTATTGATCTTCAGTCTTTACCTGACAAAACTCTATTCACCCAGCCTGAAGCCTCGACCAGTGACATACCTAGCATGTCTATGCACTCTTATTCCATGTCACGCAATTTTCCAAGCACATCCCACAAGCCATATATTGACTACAATCCTGAAGAGTCAATTGGTCCTAGTCAATTTCCCTTGTATAAACAACCATATGTTAATCCATATCCTTCTCGAGCATACCTAGAAACACTCTCTGATCTTAGTAGTAATCCTGAACTTATGGATAGGTTGGCTTGGCAACTTAGTCAGAAGCTTGCTCTGACTCCTAAAAAAGAGCAACAACAAGATTAGAAAGGCAAAGGTATAAAGCTCACAAAAATGGGAGAAAAAGGTTGTATGATGAAAGAAAAATTACCCAAGTCCAAACTCTCGAGAGTTGGTTCTAAGAAAAAGAACAAATACAAGATGGAATTTAATAATCAGGAATAGGAGATAATCAGTTATGAACCAGGCAGATGGCCTACTCCTGAGACTTTCACAGTTATTAATTTTGATAGGAAATTATGGGGAAAATATGAAGCTCGACTTCATACTGAGTTGGGGAAGAAACAAAAGAATTCTGAAGCCCAACGCAATTGGATGGCACAGTGGATGATTTCTGCCCAAGATAATATTGATGACATGGCTGTAGATATTAGATTTTGTGGTGACCAAACTTTAGAATCTGTAAATAAGATAGAGATAGTTTCTGAAGATCAACAAAAGCATGATTCTATTTTGAAAAATGTTGAGCATTACTGTGAAACTCTGTCTAATGATATTACCAGTGTTAACTATGATGTTACTCAAGTACATAACAGTGTGAAGACTATTATTTCTACACAACAACATCAACATAATTACCTGACACATATTTATGATGATCATCAAACAAATGAAAGTTCTAGAAAGATTGTTGATATTGAAAATAAGAATCTATTGGATTTAGTGGCCAAAAAATTAGAAAAGGTCAGGTTGTATACAAAGAAGATTAGAGCAAGACAAACTGGTAAAGATAGTTCAAAAGAAGAGGATAGAGAAAGAAAGGGAAAGACAGTAGAACCTCCCAGACATAAGAAGGTTTTGATCCAAAGGAGAAAACCATTTCATAGTGAGGATGATAAAGCCTCTACTTCAAGAAAACCTTCTCATAAGCCAACTCTACATGTTCCCATGCCAAAAGTTAAGGAACATACTCTAGCCACCAAGGAGGAACCACTTAAAGATTGGCTTGAAGAATTCGGCGTAGATCAAGAAAAAGAAGAACCAGTCTACATGGATGAACCTGGTTATGCAAACAAAGAATCTGATGTTGAATCTTTAGATGTAGATACATTAATTGTTTCTGATACTTTGAGTGATTCTAATTCCTCTGTAAATAGTAACTATGAAGAAATTGATTTAGATTTTTCTGATTACAAGCAATTAGAAGAAAATGAACCATGGGTATCATTAAAAAAGCTAACCATGGACATTGAAATGCAAGAACCAGTTACAGAAAACCTCAAACTTGAATAGATGTGACATTATGCATCTAGTGGTTATATTTTGAATATTGATAAACTGGTTAATCCCTATGAAGCCATTTGTACATGGACTGATACATTATAAAATCTATTTGAGAGAAGTGGCTCATGGACTAAACCTGCAAAGGTTCTTTATGCTGTAAGATTAATGTCTGGAAAATTGAGAAACTGGTGGAATAATCTATATCATATATTTATAAACCATATGTTTATCCAAATTTAAATATCTATTTATAATTTAGTCAAAATAGTCTACATTGTTGTTGTAATAGTCTTTGTTGTGATTTGCATCATTGAAATTGCTTCATTAAGTTCTGTTAGACATTTGCTGGAGATATTATTTCTGAACACAAGTAGCTATTGTGAGTAGCTGTGGACCCGCAGTAAGACCGTAAATCTCCTGTTGAAGCCTAAGGATAGGCGTGTTGTGGAGTGAGCAGTAAGATGGAAAACGTAGCAGCAAAAGGATAAGCGAACGCAAGTAAGTTCTATTTCTCCATCATGGCTAGTCAGCGCTCTATGAATGCAAGTGGTTCTCTTTCTTCGGTTATTCATAATCACTTTCAAGATAAAGAAGAACTCGTAAATGAAAGTGGCAATTTTAAATTTCCAGATGTTAAGATCTCTTATTTATATCCTGAAAAAGGCATAAAGGCTAAAATGATGAATTCTGTGAGACAATCTGAGATTAACCTTCAGGTTTCTGGTGTTGGCATTTGCCCAGTTTATTTTCCATTTTTACTTCCTGATGATATTAAGAGATGGAAAGAAAAAGGATTCTTTCATGTGCATTTTTCTCTTGTCGATATTATTTTGCATCCTCATTTTAGTTATGATATAGGGGCCGAATACTTTGCTACTCTCATAGACACTCGATGTAGGATCTGGGATCAAGCAGTTGTTGGACAATTCAAAGGTCGTCTTGTTAAATCTTCTGATAACACTAAAGGTGGAGATGCTCGTATGTCTGTGTGACCCAATGTTACTATCAATCTTGATGACAAATATGTACAATCTGCATTCTGTCTCCTTTTATAGGTTAAAGGAGTTGTCTTACAACCAGATTCTATGTATGCTATTGTAGGTGGTAGGTGTGTATATAGGTTATTAAACACTATTTTTCCTCCTTCCAAGTTTCCAGCCGGGGTAAGTTATACAGAAGCAAATACCAATGCTGATGACTTTGGTAGACACATTGATGCAACTGGGTTTGATATAGGTTTCCCTGTGATTGAAAAACTGATCAATCATTCTAAACCCCAAGTTCCAAGATCTTCCAACCCCTGGTTCCGGTTTGTTCTCTGAAAGACCTAGAACACAAAGTAGAAGGCTTGCTAGTATTGATCTTTAGTCTTTACCATACGAAACTCTATTCACCCAGCCTGAAGCCTCGACCAGTGACATACCTAGCATGTATATGCGCTCTTATTCCATGTCACGCAATTTTCCAAGCACATCCCACAAGCCATATATTGACTACAATCCTGAAGAGTCAATTGGTCCTAGTCAATTTCCCTTGTATAAACAACCATCTATTAATCCATATCCTTCTCGAGCATCCCTAGCAACACTCTCTGATCTTAGCAGTAATCCTGAACTTATGGATAGGTTGGCTCGGCAAGTTAGTCAGAAGCTTGCTCTGACTCCTAAAAATGAGCAACAACAAGATCAGAAAGGCAAAGGTATAAAGCTCACAAAAATGGGAGAAAAAGGTTGTATGATGGAAGAAAAATTACCCAAGTCCAATTTCCCAAGAGCTGGTTCTGAGAAAAAGAACAAATACAAGATGGAATTTAATAATCAGGAATAGGAGATAATCAGTTATGAACCAGGCAGATGGCCTACCCTAAGACTTTCACAGTTATTAATTCTGCTAGGAAATTGTGGGGAAAATATGAAGCTAGACTTCATACTGAGTTGGGGAAGAAAAAAAAGAATTCTGAAGCCCAACGCAATTGGATGGCATAGTGGATGATTTCTGCCCAAGATAATATTGATGACATGGCTGTAGATATTAGATTTTGTGGTGACAAAACTTTAGAATCTGTAAATAAAAAGGAAGAAAGAAAACTTTATTATATCATGTGTAGATTACATTCAAAATGTATTCAGATTCTGATCATCCAGATAGCTCGAAGCGCAGGAGAGAGCATAAGTCTGATATGCAAACTAATGAATTCTTCTTAAAACTAGACTCCAATCCTAGACCACCGATGCCAAAAATGAGGCGTCCTCAACAATTTATATGAGAGGCTGAGCTTGTAACCTCATGGCATATTACAATAAATTTGGAATCCATCCATACATTTTTGACACGCATCCCACTAACGTACCACACTATGGAGTAGATAGTTGTTAAGCAGTCTGTCATGAGCACTAACATAGTGGACAATAAAGTCACTTTTATTGCACCGGTGAGTGAGAAGGGTTCACTTAACACCCGTAAGTGGCTACAGGGATCTTGCTTTTTCAGACAGGGTTGCATCTTGTTGTCACATCTTAATGTGGGTGACGTCATGGCACAGACAAGCCCATGTGCTAGCCATCAGAATGGGATTGGATCTAATAATTGATCTGGTAACTCATGATAAGCTCGAACCCAATCTTCAGGTCTGGGGTTAAATGCATAGTCAATTTGAACCACATAATCTTGGGAATAGGCAAGATCTAATTCCATTCTTTTTGCAAGGAGTGCTGGTTTGAGGCAAATTTCCATATTTTGAATCTTAACTTCTGGCTTCCATCTGGCTTCTAGAGGATATAATTCAAGTCTGGGAAAGCGATATCCTATTCTGGGATAATGCACCAAGTATTGGCACATACAATCATGCATTGTGCTGTGTAATTGAGGATATAACAAATTCAGAAATTCTAGCATGTCAGGATTAAATCAAGCTCCAACAATATCAGCATATTCTTCAATAGTGTCTTGATCAAAACTGATTCGGGTGATATAACCGAATTTTAATCCTTTCAACAGATTCATCTTGCTCTGTTTTGACCAATTCATGCCAAATAATCCTTTGATGCGGATGTGAATAGAATTATTTCCACACCAAAATTTAATTGGAGCTTGTGCTAACCCAAAAGTAGCTTTAAAATCCTCTTCTTCATCTGGATCAACTAATCCTTGCTGATGATGATAATGAATCAAATTTTGCATGTTACGAAGCCATTTATTCAAAAAATAAGATTCCAACAAAGTAATAATTATCTCCTTTGGAAGAGTAGGAAGAGTAATCATATTACCATTGCTATAATTAACCATATACATGGTGATACCATCTAGCCTGTACCAATCAGGAGAATTAAACTCAAGATTAGTGTAGATTGATCCTGCAAGTTCTCTAGTGGAGTAACATATGGACGGATTCCAAATTTATTGTAATATGCCATGAGGTTACAAGCTCAGCCTCTCCTATAAATTGTTGAGGATGCCTCATTCTTGGCATCGGTGGTCTAGGATTGGAGTCTAGTTTTAAGAAGAAGTCCTTAGTTTGCATATCAGACTTATGCTCTCTCCTGCGCTTCGAGCGATCTAGATGATTAGAATATGAATGCATTATGAATGTAATCTGCACATGATATAATAAAGTTTTCTTTCTTCCTTTTCATATCCATCATTGTTGTTATTCCACACAAATTGGTATCAGAGCCTATTATTTCCCATTTCATTATGCCTGATATTGAGACTTGAATTTAGGATACATTCTCTCGCATTTATTGTTCATCTGGTTTTTCCCTCTTTGTCAAAATAGTCTGCGTTGTTGTTGTAATAGTCTTTGTTGTGATTTGGATCCTTGAAAGGACTTTGCTTCATTAAGTTCTGTTAGACATTTGCTGGAGATATTATTTCTGAACACAAGTAGCTATCGTGAGTAGTTGTGGACCTGCAATAAGACCGTAAATCTCCTGTTGAAGCCTAAGGATAGGCGTGTTGTGGAGTTAGCAGTAAGATGGAAAACGTAGCAGCAAAAGGATAAGCAAACGCAAGTAAGTTCTATTTCTCCATCATGGCTAGTCAGCACTCTATGAATGCAAGTGGTTCTCTTTCTTCGGTTATTCATAATCACTTTCAAGATAAAGAAGAACTCGTAGATGAAAGTGGCAATTTTAAATTTCCAGATGTTAAGATCTTTGATTTATATCTTGAAAAAGGCATAAAGGCTAAAATGATGAATTCTGTGAGACAATTTGAGATTAACCTTCGGGTTTCTGGTGTTGGAATTTTCCCAGTTTATTTGCAATTTTTACTTCCTGATGATATTAAGAGATGGAAAGAAAAAGGATTCTTTCATGTGCATTTTTCTCTTGTCGATATTATTATGCATCCTCATTTTAGTTATGATATAGGGGCCGAATACTTTGCTACTCTCATAGACACCCGATGTAGTATCTGGGATCAAGCAGTTGTTGGACAATTCAGAGGTCGTCTTGTTAAATCTTCTGATAACACTAAAGGTGGAGATGCTCGTATGTCTGTGCGACCCAACTTTACTATCAATCTTGATGACAAATATGTCCAGTCTGCATTCTGTCTCCTTTTACAGGTTAAAGGAGTTGTCTTACAACCAGATTCTATGTATGCTATTGTAGGTGGTAGGTGTGTATATAGGTTATTAAACACTGTTTTATACCTGTCAGAGTCCTTTACTTTGATTTGCCAGAAACCAGATTTGCAGTCAAACTTTGAAAATACCTTTTTATTTGCAGCTCTTCTGATTAAATCAGAACTAAATGGTATGGGATAATTGAAAGGAACGATTATATCATTCAAAGGCTTATAATTGATGCACAATCTCTTTTTACCTCTTATTTTTTCTACTCTTTTATTCACAAGGAAAGCAGGGCATGCAAATGGACTTTTGCTGGGACGAATGAAAAGTCCACTAAGTAATTCCTGTAACTGCTCATCCATTTCTTGTACTTCTTTAGGACTCATTAAATAAGCAGGTTCATGCGGTATAACAGATATGCATTCTGGCCGTATCTGAATCTCACAGTCTTCATGATCCTGGGACCAGAATTGTAATGGGTTCAAACTGCAGCAATCCTTTTCAAATCGTTGTCTACTTTCATTAAAGACGTCAGGAGTTTTTTCTGCAGCTTCTTTCACTGATTCTTTTTGCTTCTTTTTCCCACTTTGTTCAAACTTGTGATTCACAATTTTTAAAGCAGGAATTTCAATTTGGCCTTCCTCATGTCTTAAAGCAATTTTATGTTTCCAAAATTGGAGAGGCTCATATTTTGTAAGAAACAGAAATCCCAATAAAACATCATCTTCTAAATCATTATATTCAATAAAATCAGTGATGAATGTCTTACCCATTATTTCTATATGAACATCCTGTGCATAGCTGCCCATTTGAATCCTTTCACCATTAATAGCATAACTGTGTGGAATATCAGGTCTTTCTTTCCAAAACTGAGGAGGAATAGCATTAGTTTTTGCCAATGAGCGTGAAGAACCTGTATCCACAAATGCATCAAGATGAATTTTCTTATATCCAGGGAAACAAAAATTTATCCGGATATAGTTGTCGTTATTTGCAAGCAGGAGAGAACAAGATCTATCATTTGTTTTCTCTATCAAACTATTGCTTGTGTTGCTGCCTTCTGAGTCTTCTACTAACTGTTCTTCAGAACAAAATTTCTACTCAGCTTGTTGTTCTGCTTAAATAAAATATCTTTAATTTATCCTACCTCTGCAGAGAGATTTCTTATTTCTTTTTGCTGAGTTTTTAGCAATCTTTTAAGATCTGCCACATCAGTCATTAGAAGGTCAAATTTCTTAAAGATTGCAATAATATTAGGGTCAGCATCAGAATGTTTAGAGTTGGAAGAATATTTTTCTGTCTCTTTTCCTTTTCTCTACCATGGAGGAATCTTGTATCCATGGTCAGGGTCTTTTGTATCCCTTTGGTGGTTTCTTGAACTTTAAGCTATTTTTCTACTTCAAATTTTTCCTCGATTCTGAAGTCTTATTTAGTCAAATGTCATGAACAACTTTATTAAGTGCTCTTCTTTTGTTCCCTGCCATCTTATAAGGATCTTTAGATTTTCAATCTGAATTTGAACTTTCTCGTGATCTTGCAAAGTAGTTTTTAGGAGTGAGGCTAAGAAATCCCTCATCCGATCTGAACTTTTGAACTAGAATCGCATAGATTTTTCATTTAGCTGCATAATGATCCTTAGCATCTTTAAATCTTAGCATAAAGCTGGAATCAGGAACAACTTCTACTAATTCATATAAATCTTGTAATTCATTTATACTGCTGCTATCAACTACTTCCCATCCTGGATTATCTTGTTCAAACATTGCATATATCTTTGTACCAGAATTTAACTTTTTAGGACAGTTGGTAGCATAATGCGGCCCTTTACAGATAAAACATTTAATTCTTTTTGGGGCTTGATTACTCCTTTTCTGTAACAAATATGGAGGAGTTTTATGAAACTTTCTCCTCTTATAGGGGACTGCCCTATACCTCTTTTTGGACTTATACCTACCATGCTTGCTTCTTCTGAAAGTATATTCACCTTCATGGTAGTTAGAGCGAGAGCACCTTTTGCACTTGCATTTCCTGCCACTACTTTTTCATTTGAACTGTTTCAACTACTGGAAATCTTTGAGTTGATTAATAGGAGGAAGATCATAAAATTCTTTGAGGTTACATGTATAATTATATTCTTCCTTGTTGAGTTGAAGAGCACCCAACAAACATTGTTTTTCCAGCTTATATCTAATCAACCTTTTAATTGTAGGAAAACTAACATCATCAAGCTATTTATGTTCTTTTCTGATGAGATAATCTTGTGCCCATGCACCCAAACCACAAGGAAGAGAATTCAAATAATATTATTTTGTGGTTAAGTCATGCATCTTATTGGTTGCAACCATGTATGATTCAAACATGCAATTATACTCATCAAATTTAGCTAAATTCTTGAGCTTCATTGATTGCAGAATCTTATTAGCTTCGAGGGCTTGATTAGAAATATCATCACAGAAAAGATCTGTCAATAACCATTTAAATTCATCAAAACAAGCTTGGAAGATATCTTTTCCTAAATTCTTTGGATCCACCAAAATTGTATCTATTGTCTGAGCAGGAATGTTCTTAGGCATTGGGCCTTGGTCTGGTAGATTATTCCACTAGTTTCTCAATTTGTGAGACATTAATCTTACAGCATAAAGAACCTTTGCAGGTTCAATCCATGAGCCACTTCTCTCAAATAGATTTTCTAATGTATCAGTCCATGTACAAATGGCTTCATAGGGATTAACCAGTTTATCAATATTCAAAATATAACCACTAGATGCATAAGGTTGCATATGTTCAGGTTTGAGGTTTTTTGTAACTGGTTCTTGCATTTCAATGTCCATGGTTAGCTTTTTTAATGATTCCCATGGTTCTTTTTCTTCTAATTGCTTGTAATCAGAAAAATCTAAATCAATTTCTTCATAGTTACTATTTACAGAGGAATTAGAATCACTCAAAGTATTAGAAACAATTAATGTATCTACATCTGAAGATTTAACATCAGATTCTTTGTTTGCATAACCAGGTTCATCCATGTAGACTGGTTCTTCTTGTTCTTGATCTACGCCCAATTCTTCAAGCCAATCTTTAAGTGGTTCCTCCTTGGTGGCTAGAGTATGTTCCTTAACTTTTGGCATGGGAACATGTAGAGTTGGCTTATGAGAAGGTTTTCTTGAAGTAGAGGCTTTATCATCCTCACTATGAAATGGTTTTCTCCTTTGGATCAAAACCTTCTTATGTCTGGGAGGTTCTACTGTCTTTCCCTTTCTTTCTCTATCCTCTTCTTCTGAACTATCTTTACCAGTTTGTGTTGCTCTAATCTTCTTTGTATACAACCTGACCTTTTCTAATTTTTTGGCCACTAAATCCAATAGATTCTTATTTTCAATATTAGCAATCTTTCTAGAACTTTCATTTGTTTGTTGATCATCATAAATATGTGTCAGGTAATTATCTTGATGTTGTTGTGTAGAAATAACAGTCTTCACACTGTTATGTACTTGAGTAACATCATAGTTAACACTGTTAATATCATTAGACAGAGTTCCACAGTAATGCTCAACATTTTTCAAAACAGAATAATGCTTTTGTTGATCTTCAGAAACTATCTCTATCTTATTTACAGATTCTAAAGTTTGGTCACCACAAAATCTAATATCTACAGCCATGTCATCAATATTATCTTGGGCAGAAATCATCCACTGTGCCATCCAATTGTGTTGGGCTTCAGAATTATTTTGTTTCTTCCCCAACTCAGTATGAAGTCTAGCTTCATATTTTCCCCACAATTTCCTATCAGAATTAATAACTGTGAAAGTCTCAGGAGTAGGCCATCTGCCTAGTTCATAACTGATTATCTCCTATTCCTGATTATTAAATTCCATCTTGTATTTGTTCTTTTTCTCAGAACCAGCTCTTGGGAGTTTGGACTTGGGTAATTTTTCTTTCATCATACAACCTTTTTCTCCCATTTTTGTGAGCTTTATACCTTTGCCTTTCTGATCTTGTTGTTGCTAATTTTTAGGAGTCAGAGCAAGCTTCTGACTAACTTGCCAAGCCAACCTATCCATAAGTTCAGGATTACTGCTAAGATCAAAGAGTGTTGCTAGGGATGCTCGAGAAGTATATGGATTA
>VDFB02162353.1:13838-24249 GCA_007258455.2 Sequoia sempervirens | reverse complement strand
CTAGTTTAATTGAGCCCATATTGAGCATGATCCATTACACTGACATGGATAGAATTTGTTTGAGAAAATTATATAATGGTATCGACTCAATGATTGAGAAGATGAAAACCATCATCAATGCAAAAGAGGAAGATCCTGAAGAAAATTTCTTCAAAGAGCTACATGAAATCATTGTTGATAGATGGAACAAAATGACCACTCCGTTGCATCTTCTCGCTTTTTCATTGAGTCCCAAATATTATAGTGTTGAGATACTTTCTGCTTCATCAAGAGTTGCTCCATATAGAGATGTTGAAGTGGCTCAAGGGTGCAAGGCAGCACTTCATAGACTCTTTAGTGATCGTGACCAACGTGATCGAGTGAGGGTTGAGTTCATGGCTTTTGAAGGCTCTGGTAGTGTTGATCAAAATCTTGATGCTCTTTGAGACAAGTACAAGGTGGATGCTCATAGTTGGTGGTACTTCCATGGGCAAGAATGCAGGCACCTCCAACCTATTGCAATAAAATTTTATCCCAAGTAAGTTTTATATTTTGTAATTTTAATTTTAATTTATATTAATTAATAATTTTGTTTAGTTAAATTTTGTAACTCTTAACTATTTAATTTGGTCTTAATAGGTTGCTAAATTCATCTCTTTGAGAGGAATTCTGCTACGCTGCATCCACTCAATAAAGCCACAGGCTGCTATCTGCCAAAAAAAGGTAGAGGACTTGGTGTATGGGATTCAAACTTTCACCTCCTTACACAAGCAGTTCCTACAAAGAAGGAGACACAAGGAAGGGGGGGATATTATTGAGCCGTGAGCGCCTTGACTTGGATGCTTCCACAAGTCACTTAGCTGCACTTGATATTGATGATGACTATCAGCCTAAAGCAGCTACTAAGCATGAGACCACTGGTAGTGTTAGTGCTAGTGGCAGTGCTTGTGCGAGTGCCACTGATGCTATTTGTGGTTCTACACAAAATGTAGCATCTAATGATATTGATGATGCTTTTTTTGATGATCCATATGATTCAGATTGATCAATGATCAATAATGGGTGATTGTAAACACTTGACATTTTTAAATTTTATGTTTGAACTTTAATTTCTATATCATGACATTTGAGTATAAAGTGGTGGTGTATTTTTGCTATGTTATTTGACTATTAATATGGTGGTGTATTCTGATCTTAATTGCTGCAAATATGTATATATTTCTGATTTTTATATGTTTTTGTAATAACAAACCCAAAACGTACCCAACCCCCAAAAAAATTTTGACCGAACCCGCATACTAAACCTTCGTACCCATACACAAACCCAAAAACAAACTGGTGACTTAGAAACTAATGATCAAAAGACAATGAACAATGCAAGCAAGACATTCCCATAGATTTTGGTCTCCCATCATTAATGAAAAATACATCTAGTTTCAAGCAAGACAGATGTTGTGATCATTGTGCATCAAATGCATGGTTATGCATATGTCACTAGGTGTCAAACCATTGATCTTGTTTAGTCTAAAAAGTCATTTTACTACAATCTTATTTAACAAATAAGTCCCAAGATCTAAACACCAAATATATCCTATTTAGTGTCGTCATTTAAAATTGAAGTTGTTAAAAATGAGAAAATTCAAGAAATGTAGCAGTAAAATCTTACATTTTGTCAAGAGTATGTCTTTGAAAATCTTCCAATATAACCTTAGCTAAAGTGGTATGAGATCTCTATGACTTACAGTGTCAAGAGCTAATAACATGATAAATATTCAATTTTCTTAGAGTTTGAAACTCATAACAAAATAAATTGGATCCTTAATTAATTCCTATCCATCTTTTTCTTACATATCAAATTTGCACATTATTGATTCACAAACAATAGCATTTGGTATTGTGTAGTTAAGGTTGTCTTTAGCATAGAGGCTATGCTACTAGTTTGGTCTCATGGACCTACCAGTCTGGATCTGATCCAACCCATATCCAAATTCAAGTTCAGTTCAGTAGGGAATGTGGGCAAGGTTCTGTAATTTCCTTGGGGTGAACCCATCATAAATTTTACCTTTTTCCTCTGTAAATCACGATTTTTTTTCTTGGACATTTTAAGAAAGAAAATACAAAAGGGTATTTGGTGTTTTTTTCAAGCCAAATTGCTAGACATGTCCACCAAATATTAGTGATGATTCATTCCCACAATAAGTGCATTTACGAAACGAATACAAATTCCAGGTCAACACAATCATTAATGCCATCCACTCGATTTGGGACTCAATATTGATATGCACCTAGGGTAGTTGTTGTCTCTAGAACAGGATCTTCAATGAAGAAAGGGCAGTAGCTCTTGAATGAGCTCTAATGAAACTACTTTCGAAAGGTTTCAAAACTCTCTCCTTTAAACCCTTTTTAATCGTGGACTAAGTCACAAGATTCGAATTCGAATTCGAGTTCGGCAACATTGAAATTCGGATGAAATTCGCCAAGGAAAAAATTCGAAAAGTAAAAAATTCGGATTAAATTCGCCTTATATAATTTTTATTTTTTTTAAATATAAGTAATAATTTTAAAATAAGTAAAAAGTAATATTAATATATTAATATGTTTAAATATATTAATAAAGCTAAACACAAAGAAAAATAAATAATAAATATGTTCAAAAATATAATTTAAATTTTAAATATTATTAATATATAAATAATAAATAAATTAAATTATATATTAAATAATAAATATATTATAATAAAAGTTGAATTTATTAGTTTTAAAATATTAAATTTAAGATTATGAATAAAAAAAAATTAAATAACAAATGGACATGATTTAAAACATAAAATATAAATAAATTAAGAATTTTAAAATATAAATACATTTAATTCACCTTATATAAATTTAAGAATATTCAAATATAAATATATTTTATTTTTTTAATTTTAATACTATAACTATTAGCACTAAATATATTCAATTGAAAATATTAATAATTAATAATTAATAATCTAAATTAAATATTTTAAAATATTAAAATCTTAACATATTAAAAGTTAAAACGATGTTCATACATTTTTAATTTGTTAAATTTTATAAAATAAAATAAAATAAATTAAATTAACTCAATACCTAATATGCTAGGGATACCAATAAAAAATAAATTAATAAGCTACGGATACGGCTCCGACTAGGCCTCAACATTCTCACGACGAACTCCACACAAGCGTCCATTTTCACTGCGGACTGGATGTCATCAAAGCATGGGTGAGAGCGTGTGGATTGTCTGGCATTCTCTCGGTGCCGCCCTTCAGTGATTTTATCTTCACAGACTAACAACAGCGAGACATTTCCCACAGGCGAAAAATGGCAGAGGAAGATTAAGAGACCTGCCCTTCGTTTTGCCGCCCGTGGAAAGGATCAAGAGACATCTTGCTCAAAAAAACTAACCCATTTTTCCCTACGAATTTTAATGCGAACATAAACGAATTTTTGGGGTCTTTTTTTCGCCAGATTTCGAATCTCATGGATAATATTCGGCGAATCGTGACTTATTTGCGGATATAAAGGTTATGTGACAGGACTAAACACCCCTAATAGATGATACATTAGACCTCCTTTTTCTTGAGGAACTTAAAGTCATAGAAGCAGAAACTGAGAAAAATCTGCAGTTAACTGCAAGTACCCGGCACCCAGCAAGTTTCCCATGCCAGTCAAAACTGGTAAGCCCAGTTCAGTCAAAAAATCAACCAACACCCATCAAACCAGGTCAAACCACCAAAGACCATTTGAAGTTGAAAATCAGCTGTTAAACACTTGCAAATGAAAAATGGTGGCTTTTGCTACGTTAGATGGTGAGGGTTTTTTTCATATACCCCTCAAAATTCATTTATTAGTATTTTAGCATTTTCCTAGTTTGTCCTATTTTTCCCATTTTAATTTTTTAAACCCATGTAATTGAATTCCATTTAGACTTTTAGTTTTCCATATTGTTGCCATGTAAGTATAATGTTTCTATTGTCAAAGCTATTGGTTTTGGGCTTGAATGTGCTTTACACACAATCTAGTCAAGTGCTTCTTATTTCTTCACTTATCATTGTAAAGGTAGAGAGAGTGCATCTATCCTCATTAATTAATGTGGTCTTCTGCTATATATGAGGTGGGATCTTCTCCTTGTAATAGAGCAATATGGACCCTATTGACTATTGATAGAAAGAATTTTGGCCTCTGTTCTATATATGCCCTTAATGAATATAGCATTATAGAGAGAGCATAGATTTGTGGAACTGGTTAGCTAAGAACTTCAAGGATATCCCATGGATCATTAGGGGAGATTTTAATATGATTGAGAAAAAAATAGATAAATTGGGTGGAAACTCATTTGGTTGGAAAGGAAATGTATTATTATTCTGGTCTAAATTTAAGGGCTAAGTTGTCGAACCGACACATATACAAGCCGATTCCAAGTACAAAGTGACCTACAGTCGGATCCTAGTTCCAACCACCTATGGATTTGACCAAGGTTCAAATTTCTCCTTCTCAAAACATTTTCAACTTTTGCATGTTGAATTTGGCTGAATCAACATGGCAATTATTGAGTAAATCTCAAGCATTTCAAAGGGTGAACATGATTTTCTAAGGGATTTTTTTTTATGTCACAACTTGTATCCACCACAGAAGGGAAGAAAGACAGAAAACATTGATGCAATTTCCTGAAGTTTCAGTTTCATTCATGGACATGTTGGCTGCTGCTCTCTCATAAAATGAAAACCTTAACAAAATCTGTCTTACTCAGCCATTTTGTGGTATTTTGTTTCAGTTTATTCGGCAGCAACTTAGTTTATTTCATTTACCTTTTATTTTTAGCTTTTAAATTCCTTTTCTTTTTTGCTTTGTCTTTTATTTTTCTCTTTTGTTCGATTTATTATTTTTTGTCTTTTATTTTTGGATTTCAAATTTAAAATTATTTTAAATATATAAATGTTTATCTATTTAATTAAATGAATTAAAGTTTCCTATTTATTAAATAAATGTTTATCTATTTAATTAAATGAATTAAAGTTTCCTATTTATTAAATAAATGTTTATTTATTTTAGTTAAATGTTTATTTATTAATAATATGTATTTAACACTAAATAGTTATTTTGACATTTAAGTTTGACAAATTCATATCTTAGAATATGTATTTTAAATTTATAATATTTATGGTAATTTTGAAACATAGTTTCCCAAAGTCAGATCCTAGTTCCAACCACCTGTGGATTTGACCAAGGTTCAAATTTCTCCTTCCCAAAACATTTTCAATTTTTGCACGTCAAATTTGGCCGAATCCAGCGACAACATGGTGATTATTGGGCAAATCTCGAGCATTTCAAAGGGCAAACATGAATTCCAAGGGGGCTTCTTTTTTTTTTCTTTTTTGATGTCACAACTTGTATCCACCGCAGGAGGGAAGAGAGACAGTAAACATTGATGCGATTTCCTGAAGTTTGAGTTTCATTCCTGGACATGATAGCTGCTGCTCCCTCATAAAATGAAAACCTCAATGAAATCTTTGTCTTTCTCAACCATTTTGTGGTATTTTGTTTCAATTTATTTGGCAGCAACTTAGTTTATTTCATTTACCTTTATTTTTAGCTTTTAAATTCCTTTCCTTCTTTTCGCTTTGTCTTTTATTTCTATCTTTTGTTTGATTTATTATTTTTTATATCTTTATTTTTGGATTTCAAATTTTAAATTATTTTAAATAAATAAATGTTTATCTATTTAAATAAATTAATTAATGTTTCCTATTTATAAAATAAATAAATAAATGCTTATTTATTAATAATATATATGAACAATGAATATTTATTTTTGACATTTAAGTTTGACAAATTGATATCAAATCGGTATATTGTATTTTTAATTTGTAACATTTATGGTCATTTTGTTTAGTATATGTATGATATGTGGTATTCTGAACTTAATTCTCTTTTTAGGCTATATATTTTTTAATGTGTGTGTGTGTGATTGTATATGTTTTTGTACGGACATACCCAGCCCCCTTCAAAAATTTTGCCATACTAGCATACCAAACTCACATACCCATACACATTCCCAACCCCAATTCAGCAACTTAATTTAAAAGGAAATGAAATATTGTTGACCCATTGACAAAAGGCAAAGTGTTAGTTTTAGGATCAGAAATGAAATAAGAAGAAATACAACAACACATAGAACAATGAACACAGCAGATACCCTAGGAAAACCCCCCTTCTCGAGGGAGAAAAACCCAGCAAAATATATCTCTTATATATGTAAAGAAAAGAGCAGAAATCTGCTTACAATTCAGGCCCTACTCAAGGCCGAATTAATACAATGAATAATAGCACCTCTCCTTGATGCAAAAAATACAAATAGATATGTTTCTCCTTGAAATCAATCTGCTGTTACAAGATGTTGATCTGCTGCTAAGTCTGCTTGAACTGTTAAGAATGGTGAACACTTGCTGCTGATAATGGTGAACACTTGCTGCTAGTAATATGCAAATATCTGCTGCTAATAAGATGTGAATGTCTGCTGATAATAAGATGCGAATGAAGGGAATGAACTTGATGATCAAATGGGAGGACTCTATCCTCCTTATATACCAAGCCAAGTGACCTCTCTCCTAGGTCGGCTACTTGAAAGAATAAATATCATTTAAAATATGTAGGCGGACCTGCCTTTAATTATGGGAAAATAGCTCCCGAAGCTATAAAACACTAACACGCCCTCTTAGCTGGGGAGGTATTTTCCAGATATCCTCATCATGGAGTCTCTCAACATGACACTCATAATGGCTACACCCACATCTCAGTCTCAGAGATGTACAAAAGTTCATCACGGAGTCTCTCAACATGATGTCGTCATGGAGTCTCTCAACATGACGTCCACAATGGCTACTCCCATGTGTGGAAAGAAACACATCTCAATCTCATAGATATACAAGGGTCCATCACGGAGTCTCTCAACGTGATGTCATCATGGAGTCTCTCAACATGACATTCATCTTAGTCTTAGAGATGAACAAGGGCTCACACCTCATATTTCTCTGTCTCAGAGAAATATACACTACAAGGGCTTTCACCTCATATTTCTCTGTCTCAAAGAAATATACATTACAACAAGTCTTCATGATGATGTGACTTCCTTTGAAGCTCCAAGTACAGCATCAACCTCTTGACCTCCTCATCCAAGGTTGCCTCTGTTGGTTTGTCAGACTCCCTCTGAATGTTAATTCCTCCTCTTCGAAGAAACTAATCAACTTTAGAATAAGAAACCTTCTGAATCGACTTTAGAGCTTGGCTCCTTCTGAGATGTCCCTATGTCAATTTCCACAGTAGAAACATGTTGTGTAGACCTTAATTTGCAATCTCGAGTAAAGTAACCATACTTGTCACACCTGAAACATTGAATGTGAGAGAGATCCTTCTTCTTCTTCGGTTCTGGGGAAGAATTTGATTCTTTGTCTCTATTCCTCTTTCTTCCTTTGCCTCTTTCTCTAGAAGTATGTGTAGCAAGAACTTGATTTTCTACATCATGATAGTTTCGCCCAATTCCTCTTGCTACCAACCTGGACTCATATTCAATACAATCAACTCGAAGACGATCAAACTTGGGCAACTTGGATCTCCCACTGATGCTCTGGATAAAGGGTTCCCAAGATTAAGGAAGGCCATTTAGTGCCAACATAACAAGATCTTTGTCTGAAACTATATCCCCAATAGCGCTCAACTGATCTCTCAAATCAGCAATCTTCATAAAGAATGAGATGACTGAATCATCTTTAGCCATTTTTACATGGTGAAACTATTTTCTCAAAGCAAGGGCTCTGTTGGTATTGTTGATCTCATACAATCCTTTTAGAGTATCAAACATTTCTTTAGCTGTCTTCAACTTGGAGATGATCGGTACTAGGTGATTCATCACAGAGTCTATCATGATCTTTCTAGCCTTCGTGCCATTTTTCTTCCACTGGATTTTCTCAATATCATTGGAAGGCTCAGGCATATCACTTTCCACGAAATCAAGAAGATCATTCTCCTCTAATGCAATGAGTACCTTGGGTTTCCAAGAGTTGAAGTTTGAAGCTCCATCAAGCCTATCTTCTACCTTGACACCATTCACCATCTTCTTTTTCCACACAAATTCATCTTCAAAGATCTGCCCTTAGGTCTGAAAAGTTGACTTGACTGCTTAAATAAATCTGTTCAGATCTTTTCTTTGACCCACTTTGATACCATATTAGTTTTAGGATCAGAAATGAAATAAGAAGAAACACAACAACACATAGAACAATGAACACAGCAGATACCCTAGGAAAACCCCCCTTCTCGAGGGAGAAAAACCCAGCAAAATATATCTCTTATATACATAAAGAAAAGAGCAGAAATCTGCTTACAATTGAGGCCCTACTCAAGGCCGAATTAATACAATGAATATTAGCACCTCTCCTTGATGCAAAAAAAACAAATAGATATTTTTCTCCTTGAAATCAATCTGCTGTTACAAGATGTTGATCTGCTGCTAAGTCTGCTTGAACTGTTAAGAATGGTGAACACTTGCTGCTGATAATGGCAAACACTTGCTGCTAGTAATATGCAAATATCTGCTGCTAATAAGATGCAAATGTCTGCTGATAATAAGATGCGAATGAAGGGAATGAACTTGATGATCAAATGGGAGGACTCTATCCTCCTTATATACCAAGCCAAGTGACCTCTCTCCTAGGTTGGCTACTTGAAAGAATAAATATCATTTAAAATATGTAGGCGGACCTGCCTTTAATTATGGGAAAATAGCTCCCGAAGCTATAAAACACTAACACAAAGTTGACAGCAAAGGCATATGGTTCACTTGGAGTATCTTTTAACGTGTAAACAAGAGAGTTTACTCAAAACTTGATAGATTCTATGTTGATAGAACTTTCTTTGGTTTATGTCCTGACATTCATTCTATTGTGGTCAAACTTGTTCCTGCCACCCTTTCTAATCATCACCCTATTGAGATGGAGTTCCATCTAAATTCTGGCCTTGTCAAGCAGCCTGAATTTAAAGGATTGTATAAGCTTAATGTCTCCCACCTCAAGGATCAAGCATGTTTTAATGGTCTGGCTCCGTTGTGGAAACTTTCCTATGTGAGTAACAGATCTAATTCTATAATTGTGAAGTGGAACATTGCTATTGAAGCAACACAAATTTTTATGAAGCTGTATGGTAGTGTTGTGGCCTATTTCACACATCGCCCCATTGCAAATGGGGACCCTCGTGGTTTGTTTTTAGGGTTTAGTTTTGAGTTGCAATTTCATAAGTTCTTTCACTCCATGGGTTTCAAGTCAAAGTGAGAGTCATCATCGAGCCAAGTTGAAATTTCAAGCCTGAAACTGCGTGTAAACGTCGTAGAAGTGTTCAAAGACCCTGCAAACGAGGATCACCTGTGCTTTCGCCCAATTCTGACACTTCCTACTTTTTAGGGATTTTGCTTTTTTGCTTTTTGCTTTTTTCATTTTTGGCACTTTTGGACCATTCGGGAATTTACTATTTTTAGAAAGTTGCTTTTTCACTTTTTCTATTTTTAGAAACTTTCTATTTTTGGCAAGTGCCAAGGTCCCACCAATCAAGGAGTCAAAGTTTCCATCTTTAGACTGAAAAGCATGCAAAAATCACCAAAAAATCTAAAAAACAAGTAAAAAGCATGTAAAAAGCCACTGAAAAATCAGAAAATCAACCAAAAAGCAGGCCCTTTTAGATCAAAAATCTGGAAAAATCAGATAAAAGGCATAAAAAGCAATAAAAAATCTGAGAAAAGCAGTCAAAAATCTGATTAAAATCATGCAAAATCTGGAAAAATCAAGAACAAAAAGGCATGGCGAAGAAACCAGCATGATATTCATGGCACCCATGGGTAAAAAAAGAGCCTAAGTCTGAAGAAGCTCACTCAGAAGACAATGAAAGAGCTCATGGAAGTTCGCCCAGCTTGCTGTGGAATAGAAAAACTTCATGAAAGTCCGACCTGCACTTGGAAAAGTTTCTTGGAAGTCTGCCCAACTCTTGAAGGAGACATGGCAAGACCAATGGAAAGTCCACCCACCATATAACTTGACAAGTGGAAAGGAATCTTCAAAGTCCGCCCTTGGAGTGGATAGAGATATGTCAAGTCTGCCCAGCCTAACATAGGAATGGCAAAGTCTCTATGAAGTCCGCCCTTGGTAGAATGGCAAGACTTCTTCAAAGTCTTGAAGGAAGATAGTATAGCCTAAGGCAAAGTCCGCCCAGCTTAGTAAGGGAGAAAAGTTGGAATTTTGGCTAAGTATAAGACAAGTGGAAAGACTTCTTGAAAGTCTGCCCAAGCTTAGTAAGAGAGAAAAGTTAGAATTTTGACTAAGTATAATGAAAGGTGGAGAAACCTTAAGAAAGTCCGCCTAGA
>VDFB02162353.1:0-13738 GCA_007258455.2 Sequoia sempervirens | reverse complement strand
AGAGATTCATCAATGTCTAAAACTTCATTCACATTCGCGGAGATAGCAGAATGAAGAGGCTCCAGTCTCTGCTACTTCTTGGCAGGTCCCTCATTTGCAATTTCTTTTCCCTTTGTCTCCTTCCTCTTCATAGGATTAGAGCTCTCAATTGGCTCATCTCCTTGGGATGATCCAACGTTAGAAGAGTAAGATTCTGATTCGCCCATCAAAGTGTATGTCAAAGGCATACCCTTCCGCCGTAGTTCTTTTATCTGTTGGTCTGCCCACCATTGTGAATACTTGATGACAAGCCTCATGAAGGTGTCCAAGTCAGAGATTTCCGGTTCTGACCAGCGCACGGGAGGAAGAGGTTGACTTTCATCAAAACCTAGCTGTGTAAATTCGCCATCATCTTCAAGCTGGTCTGGCACCCGGAAGAGTTTCGTCGTTCTAATCAAGCTAACAGGCAATCTGGACCACAATCTTTTCCTAACATCAAATTCATCCGCGGCATTCCCCTAGTAATCTTCCAAGTCCACTTGGTGTTTATATTTCTTTCCGCTCACGATTCCGATGTGGTGGTGAGGATCAAAATTCGCTCTAGATCGTTACGATGTAAACGGATACCACTGCATTTCTATTCTAGCACCTTCAGCTGCCTATGCAGACGAACAATACTCTTCCATGTTCCCGATAAAGAAAGGGAAAGTGGCAGCTGCTTTTTGCTTCAGCCTTTGGATGTTTTGATAAGTCTCCAATTGCCTAAGAACCTCCAGTAGAATCATTCTGTGGGTGGGGTAGATGGGAAGCTTGAACGGATTCCCAGTGAATCCTTGGATTCAAATATAAGTGAATTTAGGAAACTGGATTTACCAGGATCCATATTTACTAATAAGGCTCTTTGCTTCATGTGTCAGCCGTTGATGGGTTTCCCCTTGTAGTATCCTCATGATGAACATCAAGAATGCATCGTGCGCCCTCTTGAAGTGGGACTTGGCAGACAGTTGCAATTGAGGATAATATTCATACACTTTGAATTGATTTTCTCCATTTCCGACAACACCTTTGCATATCAATCCAGGATATCTATAGGCTCTGGCCAATAGATAAATGACGTAGGAACTCATATGAAATGACTTAGTCCTTTCAAGGTTGATTAATTGGTCATGAATGTTATCACTGATCATTCTTAACCAGTTAAACATTCTGACTCCGGAAGTGATTTCCTCGATAAAGAAGTACATCCATGTTTCAAAATAGGCACCTTGAGGATTGCCCATTATCCTATTCGGGAGCAAAACGATATCACCGTAGTCTTCCTTAAAGTCTGTCCGGCGCAGCTTCTTAGGCATTTTCTTAATGGAATCTCTTGGCTTTTCTAACCATGTTTTATTGATATGAGTTGCACATTGATCTGCCTGATCCTCAAAGATCCTTTTGGCTTCCTCCTTTGTTTTATACGAAGTTCAATTATGATCAGGTATGCCAAATGCCTCTTGGATAGCTGGTTCTCCAAGGTGCGCCAAAATTCTTCCATCAGGAGCTATGATCTGTCTTTCCTGCGGGTTGTAATGTCTTGCACATTCAACCATCAATTCAACACACTGGATTGCTGGAGGAAATCTGGCAGCTTGGACAATTCCATTGCGCATCATTCGGCGAGCAATCGCTATGGGCATAAGTCCATTTAATCCATACATCTTTTTTGTGAATTCTTCAAAGTCCACATGTTTGAGGTTAGTATCTATGACGTTCTTCCATTTGGAAGTGATCTTTGACTCCTGTTGGACTCCCTTGCTTGTGAACTTCATTGGTGCTTTCTTTGACGAACCTCCGGGGGTGGTCATCAACCTGCGAGAAAGAGAATATAGTAAACGTTCAATTATGATTTCTTTAAAATTTTCTTGTGAAAATTCTAACTTTCAGCTTGTTGAAAGTTAAATTCGATGAAAAAGCAAGCTGAGTAATAACACTTAGTGAATTTTTTGAAGATAAAATGAAGACAAAGGAAAAAATAATTCATCAAACTTCGGGATTATACTCTGTGATTGGCAATTTAACTGTAAACTTCGAAAATCTGGTCTTTATTGCCAAAAAAGCAAGCAATCCTCTGAAAATTTCGACCTTCAGCTTAAAATTCTACCTTTATCTTCGTTCTTTCACCTCAAAAAAAATCAATCACTCAACTCTCAAAATTTCTATCTCTCAAATAATCTCTCTCTCAAAATTTTTTTCTCTCAAAAATCTCTATCTCTAGGAATGGAGAGAGAGCTAAACCTCTTCTCAAATCAAAATTGTGAGTTGATAATGACTTGAGAATGCCTTATAAGGTTGAAAAATTCGATCCATTTAGCAATTCTTTCAAGTTCATCGAATGTGGACTCTTGTTTATCGAGGAAAGTTTCTAAATTTTTAGCTCTTCATCCTTATCTTCATCAAAATTTTGAGGTCTATCTCTTGGAGCTCGATTTTTTTCTAAGTGTTAGAAATAATTAAAGATTTATCATGTGATTTTTCGATTTTCCCAACCTTTAATTTTTTAATTTTTTAATTTTACCCATGCTTTCTTTTAATTTGGCAATTTTTTCCAAGTTTATGGGTTTTTCTTCTCTTTCTCCATCATGGCGGATTTTCTCATGTCTTGGCCATTTTATAATTCCCCTCTTGGACAAATTTTCTTCTCCTTCCCCTCTATAAGTCAGACTTGAAGGTGAGATCTCCATATGCTAGGCGGACTTGGTAAAAACTTTTCCATTCCCCCCTTTCCAAGGTCGGACTTCCAAGACATTTTGCCATTCATCTTATGGTGGATTTTCTTGTTGATTTTCCAATCATCTTCTAGGCTTTTCATGCCTTAGGCAAATTTTATTCATGTCTTTTTAGCAAAGTCGGACTTTCAAGCTTTATTTCCACTTTTATCTCCTTGGGGCGGACTTGAAGTGTTTCCTTCCATTTGCTTGAGCAAGGCGGACTTTGAAGGCTTCTCTCCATTTGTCTTATACTTAGCCAAAATTTCAACTTTTCTTCCTTACTAAGCTTGGGCGGACTTTGTGGTTGCCTTTCCATACTCAAGGGCGGGCTTTCAAGAAAGTTTTCCATGTGTTTCAAGAGTGATGGGCGGACTTTGGAGAAGTCTTGCCATTCTACCAAGGGCGGACTTCATAGAAACTTTTCCATTCCTCCATCTTGGCATAGGCGGACTTTCCATCATCCTTTCCAAGTGCAAGTCGGACTTTCCTTAGTCTCTTCCATTCCATTCAAGAGCTGGGCGGACTTCTTAAACCTTTTTCCATTTCTCCTTCCATTGCTGGGCAGGCTTGATCAACTTCAGTCCATTTCCCATGTTCTTGCCATGATCCTAGGCGAATTTCTTCAGGCTTTTATCATCTCAGCCAAGAATCTTATGCTTTTTTATTCGCTTTTTGTCTGATTTTTCATGATTTTTGCATTGATTTTTTGATCTGTTTTCATTCTTTTCCAGATTTTTACCTGTTTTCATCAGATTTTTGATTGATTTTGCATTGCTTTTCATGCTTTTTATCTGATTTTTCCAGATTTTTGATCTAAAAGGCCTGCTTTTTTGGTTGATTTTCTGATTTTTCTCAGATTTTACATTCTTTTTACTTGATTTTTTTAGATTTTTTAGTGATTTTTGCATGCTTTTTCATTCTAAAGATGGGAACTTTGACTCCTTGATTGGTGGGACCTTGGCACTTACCGAAAATAGAAAGTTTTTAAAAATAGGAAAAGCGAAAAAGCAACTTAAAATAAATTCCACAATGGTCCAAAATGAAAAAGTAAAACAAAAAGCAAAATCCCTGCAAAAAAGTAGGAAGTGTTAGAATTGGGCAAAAGCACAGGCGATCCTCGTTTGCAAGGTCTTTTGAACACTTCTATGACGTTTACACACAGTTTTAGGCTTGAAATTTCAACTTGGCTCGGGTGATGACTCCAGACTTTGACTTGAAACCCATGGAGTGAAAGAACTTATGAAATTGCAACTCAAAACTAAACCCTAAAAACAAACCATCAAGGGTCCCTATTTGCAATGAGTATGATGTGTGAAATAGGTCACAACATGTTTAAATGGGTAAATAAGGAAAATAGTGAAATTGTTTTTATTATTATAACTTACATCTTTTCCTTTAAGCAACCATGTGTAAGGATGGCAAGGAGACATATTAAAGGGCTATATGGGAATTGGCTTGGTTGGATGTTCTTCTTTTGGCACCCTATCATGCATTCTCACCCATCCCTACCATGATTGGTTATTGAAAAGATTCTCTAGTTTGGATTCAAGTTTAAGTTGTCATTCATTATTTCAATAAATGTTAGTAGTTCATTTATTCTTAAGTTCAATATCTATTATATAAATTGCCATGAAATGTTATTTGTTAAACAATTTTATGTTGTGTAATGGTCTCTTAAGGCAAATTCAGGCATACGCCAAGTAAGGGACATTACAATTGGTATCAGAGCCTTAATCTTGCCAACTTGCGGGAAAAACCGACTTTAACCATCATTCAACTAGGATTAACTATTGAGCCCTCTTCTTAAGTAGGCCAATAGTGCATTTCTATATGCGTGTGCCTTTCACATGTATACTTTGTGTCTTACATGTATTTATATGTATACTTTGTGTCTTATGTGTATTTATGTGTATACTTCGTGTCTTACATGTATTTATGTGTATACTTCGTGTCTTCTGTGTATTTATGTGTATACTTCATGTCTTACGTATATCTATGTGTTTGCTTCATGCTTGATGTGTCTTCAATAGCAATAACAAATTAACTTATTATTATTAGTCTCCAAATGTAACAATGAAGAGTTGAAGTGAAAAGGTGTGACTCCCTCAAACTTGAGATATAAAAGGGAGAGCATTTCATTTGAGAAAGACATCCATAAGGTCATTGAAGAATTCAATTGAGAATAGAACCTTAAGTGATTTTACAAGTAAATTAAATTAGGTTCTCAAGAATAGTGATGATGTGAGAAAGGATATGACTCCTAATGTGAAAGGTTGTGACCCTTCAAATATGAAAGGTTGTGACCCTTCAAATGTGAAAAGTTGTGACCCTTTAAATGTGAAAGACTATGACTCCCTCAATAAGATATAAAAAGGAAATCATTTCCTTGGGAAGAAACCATCAATAGGAAATAAATCGACTTGGAATCTCACAAGGCAGCTATGAAGGGTGGTGATTCATTTACTATGAAGGGTGGTAACTCATTTATTGTGAAGGGTGTTGACTCCTTCAAGAAATAGACATAAAGGAATAAATCTATCCAATGGATCCACCCCACCACCAACATATGCCAAAGAGGGATAAGTAAACCCAAAATCAAAACTAAAACAAGTATTAAAACCTAAGTAAGTACAAAACATGATTGTACATGATTTAGAGGATGGCATTAACCTTATTGGTAGTATACTAACAAAATAGAATGTTGCTAGAGAAAGTTAATAGAGCAAACAATGTGCTAGGCAGCCAATCTAGAGGGAGAGAAAATGACAAGAGACTTCACTATTTTGCAAATTCGAAGGGAATTGCACAGATATTCTTCAGGTTCCATTTCTATCTTTAGATAGAGGATTGTCAACACAGAATGATATCATGAAACTTTTTATGTTGCACAACAAAATATCCTATAGACAAACAAAGGCTTGTGGCTATGAAGGAACTCAAAAGAGTTTGCAGAGAAAAAGAATTAATGCTTGCTAGGTTGGGGCAGCTTGAGGCAGAATCACACTCAAGTACTGCTGAGTGTGAAGTTCTAAAACAAAAGCTCAATTTGATGGAGATGGCGGCAATGGCTGGAGGTGCATGGAACCTTGCAAACAAGAATAAATCCAAAATTAAGGGAGATCCCCCATCTATTTTTAGTGAGATTGTACTAAGAATTGATTTGATGGTCTTGGTGGGTGTTATAAGTACAACACAGGCATCTGAGATGAGAAGTTTGGTTTCAAACAAGGACTTTGTTCTAGCAGAAACTTTTTATAATCTTAAGCACATGAGTGAGAAGGAGTTTTTTGTGGGCCCTCTTCCTCTTTTGGGCCAAAAGAGATGGCAAGCATTACACATAGTACAAATATGTACTGAAACGACACCACTCACTGATGCTGGAGCTGTAGCATCACAGGTAACAGACTTGTGCCATGCGTCATTGGAATATCTTGTGAAATCTGGAAAGTAGCCTGACAACTTACATCTGCACAATGGGCATACTGTTTCTGTGATGCCATTATTGCAGCATATTTTTATTCATCAAGGGCTAGGAAGTACTTGGATATTATCCACCTACCATGATTTCAAATATTAGTGTGTGGAAGAACCCAGGAAGCTTAGACTTTGTAGTTTGGGTCCCAAATGATTGGATCTCCGATCAACCATATTGATTGCAAGATAATCTCGAGCCTAGACTTGTCAACCTGTTAAAGGGTGGAATTGTTTACTCCAACAAAGTAGTGATGATATTTACTTCATGTGCAAACAACATAATGGAGAACAAGGCTAGTCATGGACTGGAGTCTACACTAATAATTCACAAAGACAATTATAAGTGTGCCATATAGTTTGGATGATACCATATGGAATCTTGCAATGGACAAATATTGGCCTACAAAGTTCTCAGCTGAAGATTTCAGGGGAAAAGGTAAACGCAGAACAGCATTAAGGCAATGTGTAGGTCTATATGAAGCTCAAGCAGTCACTGCCATTGTTAGATGTGCTTGCTTGGATATTTCAGATGCAAAATTAATATTCATAAAGACAACTTTAACCTCTGTACTAAGAAATGGAGCTTAGTATGTTCTCATGGATGCAAGAAAAACTCAAATTCAAGCAGGTCTGGAAAAACTGCAAACAGGTTTTAAGGAGAATGCCGAAGTAATTGCCAAGCATGCTGAAGCCTTGCTACATTTAGTGGTGGTTGGGTCTAACATTCTTTTATGCTCATCATTTCATGACCCAGAAAATCAAATAATGCTTAAAGCATTGAAATATGATGCTCTCCCTATATTAAGAAGTGGACATAAAGAGAATGGAATGTGGAATAAAGAGATTGAGAGTTTTATTTTGTGCTTTAATCCTGATTGGGGTGCTTTTGAGATAGTCCAAGGGAAAAGTGCAGGACCCAGGATTGAGGACTACTTCATGATTTGCTATATTCAATATTGGCACGAAGGAGAGGGCAATTTCCCTTGATTTATCATTGCTTGTGGGCAAGCAATTTGGGGAAGGGAAGACTGTTATGTCCCTAACCCCATGAGGCTGACATGCAGCCCAAAAGTGTTTTTAACATAGTTCCAGCACTCACCCAGACTTGCCCAGACTCGGCCAGTCCTGGGTCGAGTCACCCCTGCTGAGTCCAAGGGGCTCAGACTCGGACTCAGCCGAGTCTGGGCGAGTCTGTGTGAGTGCTATTTCCTTCAGCAGCTCAGCTACAATTTGTGTTTATACTTAATACTTATGTGATTGACGTATACTTGTGTATGTGATCAAATTAGCTTCTATTTGATGATGTTATTGTGTCTTTAAGGTTTATTTAATAAAGGGTGCATGGAACAAGTTTTAAATTAAATCCTTAAAAATCTCTAAATTTCTTGGGTTTTTCACTTTGCCAAGTCTGCACCGAGTCTGGGTGCCAAGTCCGGAGTCCTCAGTTGAATCACCCTCGCCGAGTCCATGCCGAGTCCGAGTCTCGGAACTTTGGTTTTTAATCACTAACAAATAGTAATAAATATAATAATATTATTAATTAATTTAATAGTAATTTAAAAATAATAGTGGTTTTGTTTGTGGCCAACCTTGACACTCAATTTTGGTGCCAACTGGAATTTAAATTTGAGGGAGGTTGACTTGGCTTGTTTGGAGCTGGGTGACCGGGTATTAAAGTGAGGTCAAAATTCATTTGGAGATTATCTTTGTTTTATGAACCTTCTGCTGTTTACATTTCAGACTGCTGATTGAGATGAAAACCTCAACCAATAGTACCACAGGTGGGATGAAACCCCCACTCTGTGTTCATTGATATTTAATTGCTTAACCAGGTGAGTTGTGCTGGTTCTAGTAAACAATTTGCTTATTTACAGGTTGCAAAGAGACTGCACAAGCACAGGAGTCTCTAGCGCTCACATCTTGAAGAATTCTCATCAATCTGGAGGGTGCCAAGTGGAGAAAACACAGAGTCTGCTAATCGATTCAGATGTTAGACATTCCATCCACCAGCTTGAAGGGTTTGCTCACCAGGAAGACGTACCATAACCTGGGCAGAGGAAGGAAGACAAAAGGGGCAAGCTCATTGCAGGGACAATAAACCACAGCCGCCCATTGCCAAGATTAATCCCAGCTCACACATCAGGAAAGGATTGCCAGTTAATTCACCGAGACCTCATCGGCACTGAGAAAGACATCATACCACTTTGGAGACCAAGAAAGGGGAACTTGAACTATTACAAGCTGCACCTGGGTTTGCTACCCAAGATCACAACACTGGAGAGAACCTCTGCAGACATTTGCCAAATCTAGGCAGTATACGGCAGTGTGCCAACAATATATCCTAGATCTACATACTGTGTGCACCTCCTGTGTGCACCTCCTAAGGGAGAATAGGTTAACTGTGAGTCAAAATTCATATTACATGTATGAGATTTACTATTTGAATGTCTGTAGATGCTGGTAATAACAGATTGACTTCAAAGGCCCTAGAGGTTAATCAGATCTGCAGACAATCTGACTGTAATCAGAACTCTCAGGAGTGAGAATTCACAACTATATATTTATATCAGCATTTGAATTTGCAAGTTGATTTATCTACGAATTTTGGTTTGCTAAAACCCTAGCAATGGAAAATCATATACTCTGTTGCATATGGTCACTGTGATCTTTATTTTCCAAGCTCCGTGTAGCATCAGATTTGTGTTATTCTAATAGTATAAACCCTGGGTTTATTACATGGTGATAATACATTAATCTTTCATTTTATACCTTGTCTCATTGATGTGGCCAAGGGTAGGGAGCTGATAGAATGGTGAACTTTCCCTTGCAACTAGACTTTACAACACAATTTTATAAGGTCCAAGGTTCCTAAAACTAAGGCAAACAAAAAATTGAAGATTTACAAGGTCTAAAACCTAGACTGAAAATTGTAACAACTTTTCACCTACCCAGGGTTCTTGCAAGCTGGATTTTCACACTTATATTTGGAGGCCTTCAACATTTATTTTTAATGATTTATTGTAGAGCAATACCACCTTCACAACAAATCAACTTACTGATTTAGAACTGAATTAACATTCAGTTACTCTCAAACTTATTGATTTTCAAGACAAATTGTGTAGTTGAACAACATGAAGAAATTGCTTATTTCATTTCATGAAGATAACAAGTTTACAGCTGATTTTTGTGGGGAAAATTGGATAGCATTTTCCCTTACAAGACTGATATCCAACTGATTACAACATTTTCTTATGACCCAACTGATTTTTGACATTCTCTTATGACCCTAAACTAAACCAACACTAGAGAAATACTCTTAACACAAAAGACATAACATTGAAATTAGTCTTGCAAATGGCATAGGCTTCACGCTAGAGCTTCCCAAACTTGTACATGAAACTTTCAAATCTCTCTCCACCTTCAACCTGCAAGAAACAATAAGGAAGCTAAGCTTGCTCCTCTCCAACTCTCCTCCTTTCATCTCCTTCCAAATATGGTGCTCAACTAGAAGACTCTACTCCAGAGGTCAACATGTAACTCCCAAATGCTTCTCTTTCCGCATGTGGTACCATTCTTGCAAGGTGGTCAAGGATTCTAGACAAGGAGTCAACATGTAACTCCTCCCAATGGTAACTTCTTCGCAATATGGTGCTGACTGCCATCCAACAAGGATTAATTGGAAAGTGAAGAAGTCAAGTGTAATCTCCACCTAGTCAACACAATTCTACTTCTAAAGTAACTCCCCTCCACGAGTGCCCTAATAAGTGACAGTGGCATGCAAATGGGGTTTATACATGCAAGTTGAATGGTCAACATGAAAGTGGCCCATCACCCCAAGCAATCCCATGGAAATTGTGACTCTTACAACTTTCATATAGGATCGAATAAGATGCTCTCCAAGGTTGACCTTCCAATTTTAGAGGGAAAGCAATTTGAACTGAAATTTGAAAGTGACCAATCTTCACACCTAGGATACAAGGGTTAGAATAAGCCAAACATTATTGAACTCAAATATTTTTTTTTGGTGATGCTGATTACCCAAGCCCCCAGATGCTCCTGCATCACTCATGTCCTTTGATTTATTCATCATTTATGTTACATTCTTTGAGGTAATATGTGTAATTTCATAGCTTGGTGATCATATTTTTGTTGTAAATTATGTGTAACATGGCCATTGTTCTACCTAGTAATTTTACTATGTTTTACTCTGAATGGTTTATGCATCTAACATTATTAGCAATAAAATTTTTCGTTTCTTTTGAATAATAAATGCACCAATTGAAACATGACCTTTCCAAACTTTTCTATTGCATAATCATTTCATCAATACAAGTAATGATTTCATTTTACATATATTCAAGATAACATTTCAAATTTACAATTTCCATATAGATGGATACATGATTACATACATAGTTTCAACAAGCTTACTTGAATTAGAAATACAAACTGGTCTAGATGTCCCAACATTGGTATATACATTCTAGATGTCCCCGTTCTTTGGTGCATACATCCTAGTTGTCCCCAATATTGGTGCATACATCTTCAAATCTTGGCCGCCAACTGCATGAGGAGAAGCATCACTCAAGTGATTTTCCGCCAACCATGGACTTACTGCTATCCCCTGCACATCTACCAAACTTGGTAAGATGGTCCTCTCTTCGACGAAGAGATTGGTTTGGTAACCTCATCCTTCCTTTAGCCTTTCCTGAGCATAGTGATGTGTCCTACATATCTAGAGCTACCATAATGTGGCTACAATTACATGTATGATATTCCCAACCTAGAATGTAAATTGGATCACAGTGAACTAACAGTGTAAACAGTGGCTACTTACACTACTTTGGCCAAAGATTCATCACCCAATACTTCGAGTGAGGGTCATCTATTTCACCACAGTAATTGCTCGATTTGTTTTTGACCATTAGTATTCTATTTGAAGGCTATCCTCTTTCTTGTGGATAATCCTAACCCCAAGAATAACCTTCCCATTAACTCATATCTAAATGACATTGCTACTAAATATCTCAAAGCAACTCTATCTTACCAATTAACCACATGGATAAACATAACGTCACAACATTAAATGACTCTATTTCAAAAGTACAATATCAACAATAAAAGTTTCCATTCAAGAGTGTAATCTCAACAATAAATGACTCCCATCAAAAGTATAATATTCAAAAATAAATGACTTCAATCAAAGATATAATCAACAATCAAATGATCAATCATTTCATATAGATTAATCCCAACCTATTTGCTTCAATCAACAATCAAGTAAACAACTTGACCAAATAGGTTATTCTCAACCTAGGGTTTCAATCAAAGTAAAGTAATGACCAAGTGATCATGAACCAATCATAAATCTTTTCTTTCAAAACACCTCAAATATTCACATGTTTACTACATTTGTATATAATCTGGAGGACATTATCATGAGAAGAGTTTGTGCTTCTGCACCTTCAAGTCCTCTTCTCAATACGGCTTTGGGTTGCCAGAACGTGAGTCCTCTTCTAGAATTCCGTGAATAGGAATAGACTCTAAATCAAAATAAGAAGATAGCATAACTAGAAAATATAGTTCTTGACCCTACCATTGAATATTGGTATAACCATCACGTTTATACCCTAACCCTAGGGATAAGACTCTCTTCCTACTTTCAAGGAGATACGAGTAATCAATCAAATATAGACAAACTACGTATAGTTTAAATAGAAACACCATCATATAAATTTCCATATAGGGTATATAAAAGTATTAACCTAATAGATAGGTTCCACCAAAGCAAGAAACAACTAAGAACATGCAAGCATAAACAATCATCACAACACACTTTTAAATCATTCCCTTCCAACTTGGCAAACATAAACAATTAACCTTTCCAATATAAGTAGCAAAGGAATAGAAATCAATATGCCTGTATATAAGCTCCAATTGATAAATCTCCCTTCTTAGGTCAATTCTCAAGTTTGCTTGCTACTTCCTCTAAGATCAACCCAATTCCCACTTCTAGCCTCTTACTGAATCTCTCAACAAATACTAACGGAAAATGACAAGCAACTCCTATCTCTCAAGCTCTCAACTCACTCGCACAAAAATTGTAGCAGAATATCAACGGAGTAATCAAAATGAAAAGTGTATCCTATGGTAGAAAGAGCACTTCTATATATACTAAAATGTGAGCAACCAAAGGCTACAAACAAGCTAATACTTCTGCCACCTTTCTATTCCAATTCAACAACTCATCTAACTAACTCACAGATTTGCAACACATAACAATCCTCACATTTCAAATGGCTGAGTCAACTTGTTTCAAGAGACAACAAGACTCTTTTACTGAGTCAATGAACAACAAAGCCTTTTAGCAGGTTTCCTACTTAGCTTGCAAGTCGACTACCCCTCTATATTGTTGCCAACTTATCATTGATTGAGTTTATGTATATCTATAGGTTTAAGACTTCATTTTTGCTTCAAAAAGCTACAAGTTTAAGTGCCACATTTCCTATTTTAGCGCCCTTAAGAATAGTGCTATCAAAGACTTCTTTCAGCATTCAAAACTACATTCATTCTTTTGCCAACGTTTACACTTTATTCCTTCTTTCATGCACGGGTATATTTGAGTTAGTCTATCATATGCGCTTTATTCACTACCAACTTCAGTGCTATACATGCGTTTTAAATATATCTCAAACACTTAACATTATATATATATATATATATATATTTTCTCACGATTATCAAATGCATTAATTGCCAATTAATAAATATATATAAACATTTAATTATATATATAAATATATATTATTATATATGTAGCTATATTATTTTATACATATATATTAATATATATATCTACATAATATTATTATAATACCTTTATAAAAACACTCATACTCTCATATCCATCAATCGACATATATACATGAAGTGTATATATACTTCATCGATTAGCATATAAATATGAACACACAAAGAACTTAAACTCAATACAAAGATTCAAACATGCGATTCAACCAAAGAAACAATCACGAAATCAAAGACCAAAACCAAAACCATAATCAATCAAAGACGACCATACCAACTCTCCAATTCTATCTCAAGACTTCAACCAGGGTTTACTTACCAAATCCCAATCAAACTTGACTTGACTAGACCATACTAGGGTGTGAGTGTGTGTATGCTCAGTTAGGCTTATTAAGGGTTACCAGACCAATCTCCTCTCCTGAGTGATACTTCCCCTCTCTTCCGGAGGTTCGAACCTGTTGCTGCATTTAGCTTAGTGCATCACAAAGGTAGTTAGCTGTTCATATGAAATATATTTGCATTATAAATCATTTGCATCTTCAAAGCATTAAAGTATTCATATCGCAATACATATTCATTCATTTGCATTTCTTATCAGTATAAAACATAATCATACCTTCAAAAGCAATAACATCTTAATGCATATTCAGTATTTCATTCACCTATTGAACATATTGAAATTCTGATAAACATTTATCATCTTATTTACTTACAAGGTAAAAGTAACC